>ML349885.1:0-34353 GCA_005239505.1 Nicotiana paniculata | reverse complement strand
GTCAAAACTCGATTTCTGGCCGAACTGGGGACCCTGGCGTTATGAGGCTAACGCCTGGATAACACCAGGCAAGGGCTGGCGTTTCAGCCCTAATGCCTGGCTAACGCCAGGGTAGGACTGGCTGTTTGGCTCTGTCGCCCGGCTATCGCCTTGGTGTCTTCTTTCGCGTATTTTTCGACGTATTTGCCTCCTTTTAGCTCTGTTTCCATCTCCACTTCACCTACACATGAAATAAACTCCATTAAGCACATAACAAGTGTAATTTTATCATTAATGCGCATAAAATGTAAGGTATATCACATGTTAAACTATGCAATTTAGTCTCGCATCAATGGACAATTGTGGACATCAAAGGAATCAATCCATCATTTTTCACGCATAAAATCTTCTTAGAAGATGGACACCACCCTAGTGTTGATCAGTAAAAGAGGTTAAATCCCATTACAAAAGAGGTCGTGAAGAAGGAAGTTATCAAATTGCTCGATGCAGGTATCATCTTTCCTATTTGTGACAGCAACTGGGTAAGCCTAGTTCAACGTGTGCCCAAAAAGGGGGGGATGACTGTGATTGAGAATGATAAAAATGAGCTAATTCCTACTCGCACTGTGACGGGGTGGAGAGTCTGCATTGATTATAGAAGGCTCAACAAAGCAACCCGCAAGGACCACTTCCCACTTCCATTCATTGACCAAATATTGGACAGATTAGCGGGGCATAAATATTATTGCTTCCTTAATGGTTATTCGGGATACAATCAGATTGTCATATGCCCAGAGGATCAGGGGAAGACCATGTTTACTTGTCCTTATGGCACGTTCGCCTTCAAGTGAATGTCGTTTGGTCTTTGTAATGCACTAGCTACTTTCCAGAGATGTATGATGGCTATTTCAACCGATATGGTGGAAATATTTGTGGAAGTTTTTATGGATAATTTTTCAATCTTTGGGTCTTCTTATGATGATTTTTTGAAGAATTTGAGCAAGTTGTTAACCCGTTGTGAAGAAACAAATCTGGTTTTGAATTAGGAGAAGTGTCACTTTATGGTGCGGGAATGCATCTTTTTGGGCCACATAGTGTCTAGGAGAGGCATTGAAGTGTAAGATTTTCTTGCGTTTATTGGTGGCCCAATAATTTTAAGGCCCATAACTAATATTTAATTAATGATCAAATCTCATCCGTCCGATTGATTACTTGATAGATGTACCAGATTAAGTGAGAATCTCTATAAATTGGTCATCTCCCCACCCATTAGGGTTACTGTATTTTATTTTTCTCTCTTCCATCTCTAAAGTCGGCGGTAATGAAAGCTAGGGTAAGGGGCGAGAAACCAATTCCAATCAATGCTTCCGCTTCATGGCGATGGCTTACGATTCAGGTATATTTTCTGTAACGATTTGTGTAAGATTATCATGTTCAAGATTCTGGTATGCAATGAAAGTCTATGCTAACATGTGGTATCATGAGAATGGATATTTGAACTGATAAACTTCAATTAAAGAGATTAATTTCAAAGCATACCGAGAGAAAGAATATGGCCGAATGAATGTAGTAACATTTTGGTGAATATGAAAGTAATTTACACGCCCCTGCATTTCGTCAGCTTTGCTTATCTCCCTTTCTCCTTATGTTTTGCTAATTATTGTGTTGATCCGTTCTCTTTTCTGATAATGGCACAAATAAGATATTTATCGGAGAGATTATATTATAAGATGTCGTCAAAAAGCTCGTAACAGAAGTACAATAAAGTATTTGGTACCCTTTTGAGGTTTGACACATATTATTTGATTAGTCTTTGTTTCCCTGCCATACATATGTACCTACTCTGTCGCAACACCTTAGGCAAACCTTGATTTATTGTTATTGTTTATCGATCTAACTTTTTTAAGTACTGTTCTTGGTGTAAGAATATGACAAAATTGTTTCTCTGTACTTGAATAGATTTTGTATTAAATAAGTTGTGATATTAGTGATAACAGTTATAATGATGTGCAAGAATTTGATGATACGGGAGTAACATTAATGATGCCTTAATGTCATAAGTTGATTTGAAACTAGTTTATATCTTGGGCCGTATTGTAATCTGTTTTGGGATATTAGGTTGGTGAAACTATTTATCGTTTATTTTATGTATGTGATTAATGTGTAAATAGTTTTTTAGTCATCAAAGTGACCAAACTAGATTGTTTAAAGTGTTCACATGCATAAAATCTTATGATCTCTATTTTGTGTGCACACTTATGTTATATAGTTTGTTAGTCACCAAAGTGGCCAAACTAGTTTGTTTATGAAAATATGAATACATAAAATTCTAGTTTATCCATGAAATTAATGAAATGCCTATAATTAAAAATTAGTGGATAAATTAATTTTTACTATTGCTAAAACTTAAGGATTTACCCAAAGGTGAATCAATTATTCTATGAATAGTGAATATGATGAGGTAAATTAATATTCTTAGTCAAATATATATTGTCTGTCCAAAGATGGCACATATATTTGGTTAAAAATATTTAATTACCTATTAAAGACTAAATGGCACTTAAATTATGATAGTGTATCATAGTATTTACCCAAAAGAGAATTGTGATATGCTTTAACTGCTTTGTTGAATCCATATTGATTTGTGAGCATATATTATCTATTTTGCAGCTATTCCTTTTCATTCGCATGCTTCGTCTGTTATTGTGTTCAACAGATTGAACTTCTCTGAATGGAGTGAACAAGTCCAGTTCCACTTAGGTATGATGAATCTTGACTTGGCTCTGCTGAATGATAAGCCCGCTTCCATTACTCATTCAAGCAGTACGGATGCGAAGTCTTTCCATAAATCATGGGAAAGGTCTAATAGGCTAAACCTTATGTTTATGCGAATGATATTGCCAACAACATTAAGAGTACTATTCCACAAACAGAAAGTGACAGGGAATACTTGAAGTTTGTGGCAGAATGTTTTCGTTCTGCAGATAAGTCTCTTGCTGGTACACTAATGGCTGAACTCACGACCATGAAGTTTGATGGGTTGCGTAGTATGCAAAACCATATCATCGAGATGACTAACATTTCAACAAGACTTCAGACCTTGGGGATGAAAGTGGATGATTCCTTCTTGGTTCAGTTTATTCTGAACTCATTGCCTCTTGAGTATGGACCTTTTCAAATTAACTATAACACTATTAAGGATAAGTGGAATGTTAGTGAATTGTCCAATATGCTTACTCAGAAGGAGTCAAGACTTAAGAAACAAGGGAGTTATTCAATTAACCTCATGCGTCAAGGAGCTGGTAAATGACTTAAAGTGAAGGCCAACAAGTTCAAGAAGAAGAAAGCACCTACTAAAGCTCCATAGGATGCTAACAAGGAACATAAGACAGCTATATGTCATTTTTGTAACAAGGAAGGACACTATCAGAAAGAACGCCTAAAACATAAAGCTTGGTTCGAAAAGAAAGGTACAAGTAGTGATTTTGTATGTTTAGAATCAAATTTAGTAGAAGTTCCTAATATACTTGGTGGCTTGATTCTGGTGCAACTACTCATGTATCTGCTACATTGCAGGAATTCCTTACGGTCCAAAATACAAATCTAAATAAGGATTTCTTGTTCATGGGAAATAGTATGAAGGCTCCAATTGAAGGCATAAGGACTTTTCGTTTGATCATGGCGACTGGGTGAACCTTGATCTATTACATACTTTTTATGTACCTTTAGTTTCTAGGAATTTGATTTCTCTTTCAAGACTTGATGTTTCAGGATTTGATTTAAAGTTTTGAAATGGATGTTCTAATTTATATAAGAATGCTAGTTTTTATGGTTCTGGTTTTCTTAGTGATGGTTTATATAAGTTGAAACTAGATATTGGTTTTTCTGAATCCCTTCTTACTGTTCAACATAATATTGGAATTAAACGTAGTTCACTAGATGAAAGTTCTGCTTACTTGTGGCATAGACGTTTGGGTCATATATCCAAAGAAAGGTTAGAAAGATTAGTAAAGAATGATATTCTTCCGAATCTAAATTTTACTGATCTTACTATATGTTTGGATTGCATTAAGTGAAAGCAAACCAATCATAGTAAGAAAGGTGCCACAAGAAGCACCCAACTTCTTGAAATTATACATAGCGATATTTGTGGACCCTTTGATATTCCATCTTTGGTGGAGAAAAATATTTTATCACTTTTATCGATGACTTTTCACGTTATGGATACATCTATTTGCTGAAAGAAAAATCTCAAGCAACAGATGCTCTCAAAGTGTTTGTTAATGAGGTTGAAAGGCAATTAGATAAAAAAGTGAAAACCATTAGGTCAGATAGAGGTGGTGAATATTATGGAAAATATAATGAATCAAGACAATGTCCAGGTCCATTTGCAAAGTTCCTCGAGGAACATGGCATATGTGCTCAGTATACTATGCCAAGAACACCTCAACAAAATGGTGTTGCAGAAAGGCGTAATCGAACATGTTGATACCCAATTTTCTCAAATTATTTTTTAAATTTGCATATACACCTTCAAAATCGGGCTTTCATAGCCGTAGTTGAATTAACTTTGCAATTATAGCCAAATCATGTGTTTTATGCTATTTTTATCCAGTAATTAGTCATTTATATTTTTAAAAATACTAATTAATCATTTTAATTTATATTACTAAGCATCAATTTTATCTTTACAATTATCAACTATTTTATAAATTATTTTAATTAATTTTAGTTGGGTATTTAACAATTAGCCCTTTTAATTTAAATTCTAGCCTAAATTAATCTTGGTCCCTAACCCAATTAAACTAGCCCAAACCCCCCAAGCCCAATATAATATCCTACCCGGCCTAACCCCAAACCAATCTGAGCCGTTGATCAAATTAGATCAACGGCCTAGATTTTTGTTACCATAATTAAACCTACGTAACCCCCTGACCCCCTCTCATTCTCACCGTCTCTCATCTCTCTACTATCTCTCTCTCTAGTCTCTTCTAGAGACTTCCTGTCTCTTCATGTTCCGATGGATCTCTTCATCTTCTCCGACTATCCCTTCGCCGGAGACCTTGAAACCTTCACCTCCCTCCTGCCTCATGTGGTTCCCTCACACTGGTGTTTGCCATCTCTAAGGTCTTCAAGAGACCTCGGTTGAATCCTCCTACCCCCTGGGCCTTGCTCACCATTTTCCGGCCACCTCCGGCCGTTAGAGTAAGATCTATAACTTCTGGGTTTAAACCAGTAATATTTTTTTGAGGTTTCTCTTATCTTTCTGGGTTCTCTTTGAAACCCTAAATGTTTAAAACTCTCCCAATTCTTTAGATCTATGATAGATCTGTATATGTTTTGAGCTATTTCGTTGTTTCCCTAAAAAACTCTTTGATTTTCTCTAAAACGACTCTTTGTTTTCAACTAGGGTTTCATGACTCCGCTTTAAAATGATTTTCCTGTGATGTTTTCAGCATTATCCTAGGGTCTTTACTATGTTTTAGTAATTTATTTGATTTTTCCTCTCTTATCCGAATTATTACCTGACTTTGTCTTCAATATTGTTTGCATATGTATGAGCTTTATGATTCCATGATGTTTTACCCTCTGTTGTTCTTTCCTTGCTGACCCGTTTGTCTTGATGTTTGCCCTATAAGTTCATGAGAATCCTTGATTTCACATGCTTTTACTATTAGGGTTTCTGACCTCTTGCCTGTGATTTATTCGATTCATGTTAATTTTGTTTGATTGATGTTACTCCTCTTTGAATCCTTGATTCTCTGTAGTTTTAGTTTGTTAGGGTTCTTGATTTATTATTTTTGAATCCCTGATTCTTTGTGATTTGAGACCTTACTGATTAATTTCCGACCTTAGTCCATTTTTTTACCTTGTTACATGATTTATTTGCTGTTAATTGATTCTCATTCCTTTAATTAGAGTCTGTGAACCTAGCCTCTATTGTATGCTTGTACTGACTTGAAATTGTTTCCTTATATGTCATATGCATGTCACATATGGGAACTTTCCTTATTTTCTGTTTTTCCTGCTAGCCGTTTGAACTCAATCCCTTCAATTAAGGGATGCCTATACTGACTGTGTACTGATTGATGCTCAGTCCCTAATTACTGGTTTATTTTAATTTCCTGCCTTATTCACTACTGAGTTTCAAAAAATATATATACACACTACTCTTTCATTTAACAACGAACATAGACATTATTATATTCTCTCTTGCTCACACACACACAATCTACTATTCTTCTCTTGATTGCTTGATATTGCCAGTCGGATGGAAGCCAAGACTAACTATTCTANCTTTTACTTATGGTTATGTTGTCCTACTTGCAACTAGTTTCACATATTATGTTGTTTGGTTCTGGGTATCTCCTCCCTTATAGCCTCAACATGCAATCCCTAAGATACTATAATTGCCTTGTATGTTACTTAACATGTGTTTCTTAAACTTATGTGTAATTATGTCCTACCCCCTCCCAACACTCCCTCTAATCTGATTCANAACCTGTGCGAGTTGTTTGTTGCTTTTCCAAAGATGTTTACATTATATTCAAGTTGTTTCATTACTGATCAAAACCTTTTCAGAAAACTTCTTTATTGACTGAATCAATCCAGTACTGTCTTATGTCAAAACCTTTTCAAATCTATCTCCTGCACTTCACTTGATTCCTAGACCTTTAAGTTCTTCCCCTTCAGTGTGAGCACTGCTTTGGGACCTTGAGCTCCCTCTGAACTCTGACACACTGAGGCTGGTATTTCCACACTACACATGTTTAACTCCTGGTTACTAAGTCTGGGTGTGAGTATTTCCCGGGAGCCCTTGAGGTCCTTAGGGAACTCTGACACACCCGGACTGTGAAAAGGCTATGAATACCATATGGCATAAGGTTTGGAGGATTTGGGCCTGAGTGAAGGCTCCCTATAGAATAACTTCTTATTTTCTACTTTGTTTATGTAATTCATAATTCCTGGCTTTTAATAATATGTAAACAACTCATGGGGGCTTGATAGTGAAATGGGAGGGGTAACTACGCATGCTGTTATTACAAGGGTTGAAACCATGTTTTAAGCTTTATTTCTTATCTGCGCAATAGAAACCATGTGTAGGTTCACATCCATGCATTAAAAATCCTGCTCTTTAGGTCCCATGTACACTGTCATCATCTTGTTTCAGTACTGTCATTCATCACTTAGAAAAATCTGTGATAGGGTAAATAACGTTACTAATTGGTATCTTCTGCAATCATGTTTTATATTGCTATGCGCACTTAGAAATCTTGTCCCTAGGATAACACTAATAAGCTGCACTCTTGCTATTCCTGAAACGGTGCATAATGTTATGATTCTATGTGCATTTAGAAATCCTGTTTAGGTTATTATGCATCATGGTGCATTAGACATCATGCTATAGGATCATACTCATTTAACTGCAATTAGTCTAAATATAGATATCTAAAACAGTCCCCTGTTCTAAATAACTGGTAATTAGTCCTTGCACATCTTCAACACCTATAATTGCATGTTATTAGCTATAAACAACCTAGAGTCGTCAATAAATCTGAATAATTGTTGCATGTTATCCTACACCTACGCAGGCCTTAGATAAACAACTTAAAAAAATAAAACCAGAACTGTCCTTTGTGATTAGTGTTCAACTGTCAGCATGCTTAAAACCAGTAGGCAAGCCTGATTAAGACATCCTCTCTGAGTTATGCAATAAATCTGTCTTTGTTATTATCACTTAGACACCATATGTAGGATCTGAATCTGGACCTTAATTGTGTATGAGACATGTTGTTTATGTGCACTATTTATGGAGGTCTTTGAGCCCTTTCCTGTTTATGTGCTACCCCCTTATCTGCAGTTCTACTTGTTTATTATATGTCGCCTTAGCATTTTCACCTTTAAAATCTGAGGGTCTGCCTAGCACCTCCTTTAGGACAGGAGTCCTAATTTCCTCCGGGACTGATAGGAAGGGACGGGCAACAATAGGCAATAGAGGTCGAGACCAACACTCGATTTAGTTGCTTTCACGGGGTGGGAAAGGGTAGAATATGGATATGATGACCGGTGTGCTAATACCACGTGTAGCCCCTCTTCGAGGAGTGATTACCGAGTATTGCATTGATGTGATCCATATTATTATAAACCTAGGCTACCTTTTATATGCTTAGATTGTAATCCTTTCAAAAGCTAATCTTCTTTACTGTTTTCAAACATCTGCATGCTTAAGAATTATATCCCCTCTTATTTGAGCCTTTAATTTGTTTGTTTGCCAAGCCGTACAAATTCACAGAAACTATTTGGCCGGGAACCACACTTGTGGATCCTGAGGGGTGCCTAACACCTTCCCCTTAGGATAATTTCAAGCCCTTACCCAATCTCTGGTTAGTAATGTAGTTGTAATTGAACTTCTTAGGTGCCCTAACGCACCGTTAAAATCGTTAGGTGGCGACTCTTCGAAATATGCAAACCCCTTTCCCAAAAGGAACGAGTTGTCTCAACCAATGTCATAAACCCCTTTTAACCGGGCCCCGAAAGGAGCGCTTGGGGAAAAAGGGGGTCGCGACAGCATGGCGACTCTGCTGGGGATATCCAGGCTTTTACCATTTTAAATTGTTTCGTGAATTTGTGCATTTATTTTTGTTTAAATACTTTCACCCTTTCCTCTTCCCTTTACATGCAATTAATTGTTTACTTCAGGTATTTACTTTTCCTTAAAGACGAAACTGACATGTTTCTTTTTTTTTCTTTTGTAACTGCTTTAAATCATTACTATTATTTTTACCGCTTTCTTTAACGTGCAAATACGTGACAACGTGTTTTAATACTTATTATTTTATAATCATGCTCAACATTCATACTCCACTCGTGCCAAACAAAATACTATAGCAACGCTTGATGAGTGGTTGCGCTCTTCCTATATTATTACCCACTAAATTCGGAAAGGCTTATTTGCGGTAAAACTAGTCGATCAGCGGTGCAGTCGACGGTTCCGTGCCTTTCCCCCTTTGAGTTGTCCACTCAAGGGTACCGATCTAAAACCCTATAGAAACCTTACCCTGTTGCACTGTTGCATGCATCATGGTCAGACCTAGTCGAGCTAAAGTGTCATCCGCACGATAGCATTTAAGATAGACTTATCCAAAAGTCCACTGGGTTTCCCTAAACCCAAACGCACACCCTCGCGTTCTGTGCATTTATTTGGAGAACTAAATGCTTCCTGCTAATTATTGATGTTAAATAGTCGAGTCCGGTGGAGGTAAAGACCTAGCCTTATTTTCTTTGCAGAAAATGAGGCACGAAGTTCCCTAGATTCGGCATGGTCTCCAATATCCACCCAAGACTGTTGAGTTGGTGGGAGGATCTGCAACCTGTTGTTGGGACTTCGCGAGCTGGGAAAACTGTACAAGGAAAGCAAGAATGCCGAGTCTGGGGAAGGTCCTTTTGGGACCAAGTAGATAGGAGTGTCTTTATTTTTCTCTATCAATGTAATAAGGCCAATGGCCATTAGTAACTTTTATTTTTTGTCTATCGTTTTGGGATTTGTCTATTTTTCTTATCAATAAAATGAGGCATTTAGCATTTTAAGTTCTCCAATCAATTTGTCGCTAGGCCTACGTCGGGCACAAAGAGGTTCCCAACTTAGGACGCGCTTTACATTTCCGCATTATGTGTTTAAATACCGCAATATTCTTTTTCATAATCCGCACTGACTTGGTTACCTTTTTATTTTTATTTTATTATTCCCCTCCCCAAAGGTTAGTTTGTGCATTCTGGCATCATCAGCCTATCGCACAAGATCCAAAGGCCCTTCCATACAGACTGTAAGCAAGGGGACATATCTCAAGAACTGGTCTATCAAGACGACCAAAGCCCGATGAGCCTCGGGGTAGCAAGGCTAAAACAAGCATTATTTACTATTTTATTTACTAAATGATTTTCCTTTTCCTGCATTTTTTCAATATATGTAATAAGATCTTCAATGTTCAAAACATATATTCAATTCATCAAAGCATCTTCTAAATTTCTCTTACGAATCCGATATTGTTTCTCTCATTACTTTATTTATACAGCATTACGGTTACTTGTCTTGATGAACCGATGACTGTGACATGCAATGAGACAACGCCGCAAACGGACATTGATTCAGACGAAGACGACATACCTGACGAGATTGTCAAAGAAGTTGAGAACTTTAAGAACAGACCTAAGTCCAACCTGGACGAGACTGAAATTATCAACCTGGGAGATTCAGAAAACATCAAGAAGATACTAAGGAATATGATAGAAAGGCACAAGCAGTGGCATGAAAAGTTATCATTCACTTTATTGGGATACCGCACCACTGTCCGCACATCAACATGGGCAACTCCCTATATGCTAGTTTATGGTACAGAGGTTGTTATCCCTACCGAAGTAGAGATTCCATCTCTAAGAATTATACAGGAAGCTGAGCTCAGCTATGAAGAGTGGGTAAGGAGCCGTTATGAGCAACTAGCCCTCATAGACGAGAAGAGAATGAATGCAGTATGTCATGGTCAACTATATCAGAACAGAATGGCCAGGGCCTTCAATAAGAAAGTCAAGTCGAGACGATTCACACCAGGGCAGCTGGTGTTAAAGAAAATATTTCCGCATCAAGATGAAGCCAAGGGGAAGTTCTCTCCCAACTGGCAAGGTCTGTACATGGTTCATAAAGTGCTGACAGGAGGAGCACTCATACTTGCAGAAATGGACGGAGAAGTTTGTCCGAAACAGATCAATTCAGATGCAGTCAAGTGCTACTATGTGTAATCTTTATGCTTTCTCAGTGATGTAAATTTAACTACGCCTGACTTTATTCCCGTTTAAGAGGGGATACGTAGGCAGCCCTATCGGTTCGGTCACAATTCAGTAAAAATCTATTTTTCCCTGCAATTGGAAACTGGGGCAGAATTTTGAGGAGAAGCGAGCAACAGTCAACAAGCATTCACCCAGCCAACTGGGGCAAAATTTTGAGGAGGACCCTCAAAATTCTGAAGCAAGTTCAGCCAATCTCCACACGAGCAGCAGTCAGAGGCGTCCACCCAGCAAACTGGGGCAGAATTTTGAAGAGGACCCTCAAAATTCCGCAGCAGGAAAGGTTGCAATGTCTCGAGCCGTGTCATGTCGTTGGTTCATCTAAAACTATTTTAGATTATATATTATACTTTTACAAAATCATGCATATTTATTTTTTCTAAAGCAGCTTGTTTAGCGAACGCTACCTCAATGGTATAGACAGTATCATCATGATCAAGCAAACGAGCCAAGCAGAGCCAGCGGGAATGCGAACTAACCTTCCCCCTTTACAAAACTCACGATCTTTATTTGGATGCAGGCAAAAAAAATTGCAAAACCTCCCAAAACATATTATCCGCTCAAAGGATAGACATCGTTCCTCAAAACCGTCGCACATGCCAACATTTATTATCAGCACAAACGATGCTTCATTATCACAATTCTCTACTGCAATTTAACACCAGCTAAGAATTTATGTGGCCCTTCCTTTGATATTGCATAAGGCTACCATTCTGCCTTCCGAGACTAAACGTTGTCTCCATATGCATTCGCATATTGCATAAGGCTACCATTATACCTTCCGAGACTAAACGCTGTCTCCATCTGCATTTGCATATTGCATAAGGCTACCATTCTGCCTTCCGAGACTAAACGTTGTCTCCATCTGCATTTGCATATTGCATAAGGCTACCATTGTGCCTTCCGAGACTAAACTATGTTTCCATTTGCATTCGCATATTGCATAAGGCTACCATTCTGCCTTCCGAGACTAAACGATGTCTCCATCTGCATTCGCATATTGCATAATGCTACCATTCTATCTTCCGAGACTAAAAGCTTTCTCCATCTGCATTCACATATTGCATAAGGCTACCTTTCTGTCTTCCGAGGTTAGACGCTGCCTCCCATTTACTTCTCAAAAGAAACCAATGCCTCTAGCATTATTTACTGCGCTTTCCTTTTGGGCTAAGCTCTACCCCTTTAATTCGCAAGACTAAGCTCTGTCTTGTCAGCATCATACTATTGCATCTTCATGGGCTGAAATATTGCCAACTTATCCAAAGGCGTCATCGTTCGGAGGCACCATCTTCATGGCCCGAGAACACCATGTCATGGCCTGAGGATCTCTTTTATCAGTTTGCATATCATTATTCAAAGGCATCATGGTTCGGAGGAACCATCTTCATGGCCCGAGAACATCATTTCATGGCCCGCGAATCCTGCATCAAGCAATTCATGGCCCAGGACATCATGGTCTAAAGACGTCATCCTCAACCGTCCAAAGACAACATTCATAGTCCAGCGGGAATTTGCATCATGTTTAAATTACTCACGATATGCTTGTATTACTCATTTGCAGGTAACCCGGCAAGCAACAGTTGTCCCGGCAGGAGCGATCCCGCTTCAGTTCTCCTAATTACCCCGTAAGCCGTTCATTGAATCAGTCCTATATGTTGCGTCCGTTCTTGTAAAAAGCTCCATCGGTATGCTTTGCCGATGACTCCTGAACTACATACGGCCTGATTCTTGTAAAACCAGAGATATGTAGGCAACTCAGAAACCAGGGTGCGGCCTAAACCTCTTCAAACCACTTCGCTCGGTCAAAATTGGCCATCATGTCTTTACCCGACAACTCTTTCATCCTTCCCGGGTAAAGAGGGGCAGCTGTTGATACCCAATGTTTTCTCAAATTATTTTTTAAATTTGCATATATACCTTCAAAATCAGGATTTCGTAGCAATTGGTATTTTTCTATAATTTTCCCATATTTTTGTTAATTTATCCAGTATTTTATTTCTAATAATCAACTACAAAATTACATTACAAATGATTTCAAAAATATTTCTTGACTTCATGTATAAGTTTTTGGTCCTATTAAGACAAAATTATTTCACAATTAGCCAAATTGGCACTCTTTGGCCGTAGTTGCAATAACTTTGCAATTATAGCCTAATCATGTGTTTTACGCTATTTTTATCCAGTAATTAGTCATTTATATTTTAAAAAATACTAATTAATCATTTTAATTTAATTTACAAAGCATCAATTTCATCTTTACAATTATCAGCTATTTTATAGATTATTTTAATTAATTTTAGTTGGGTATTTAACAATTAGCCCTTTTTATTTAGATTCTAGTCTAAATTAATCTTGGTCCCTAACCCAATTAAACTAGCCCAGACTCCCCAAGCCCAATACAATATCCTACCCGGCCCAACCCCAAACCAATCTGAGACGTTGATCAAATTAGATCAACGGCCCAGATTTTTGTTACCATAATTAAACCTACCTAACCCCCTGGCCCCCTCTCATTATCACCGTCTCTCATATCTCTAGTCTCTTCTATAGACTTCCTTTCTCTTCGTGTTCCGATGGATCTCTTCATCTTCTCCGGCCATCCCTTCGCCGGAGACCTTGAAACCTTCACCTCCCTCCTGCCTCCTGTGGTTCCCTCACGCCGGTGTTTGCCATCTCTAAGGTCTTCAAGAGACCTGGGTTGAATCCTCCTACCCCCTGGGCCTTGCTCACCATTCTCCGGCCACCTCCGGCCGTTAGAGTAAGATCTATAACTTCTAGGTTTAAACCAGTAATATTTTTTTGAGGTTTCTCTTATCTTTCTGGGTTCTCTTTGAAACCCTAAATGTTTAAAACTCTCATGATTCTTTAGATCTATGATAGATCTGCATATGTTTTGAGCTATTTCGTTGTTTCCCTAAAAAACTCTCTGATTTTCTCTAAAGCGACTCTTCGTTTTCAACTAGAGTTTCATGACTCCGCTTTAAAATGATTTCCTGTGATGTTTTCAGCATTATCCTAGGGTCTTTACTATGTTTTAGTAATTTATTTGATTTTTCCTCTCTTATCCGAATTATTACCTGACGTTGTCTTCAATATTGTTTGCATATGTATGAGCTTTATGATTCCATGATGTTTTACCCTCTGTTGTTCTTTCATTGCTGTCTCGTTTGTCTTGCTGTTTGCCCTATAAGTTCATGAGAATCCTTGATTTTACATGATTTTTTATTAGGATTTCTGACCTCTTGCCTGTGATTTATTCGATTCATGTTAATTTCCTTTAATTGTTGTTACTCCTGTTTGAATCCCCGATTCTCTGTAGTTTTAGTTTGTTAGGGTTCCTGATATATTATTTTTGAATCCCTGATTCCTTGTGATTTGAGACCTTACTGATGAATTTCTGACCTTAGTCCATTTTTTTTTACCTTTTTACATGATTTATTTGCTGTTAATTGATTCCCATTCCCTTAATTAGAGTCTGTGAACCTAGCCTCTATTGTATGCTTGTACTGATTTGAAATTTTTTCCTTATATGTCATATGCATGTCACATATGGGAACTTTCCTTATTTGTTGTTTTGCCTACTAGCTGTTTGAACTCAATCCCTTCAATTAAAGGATACCTATATTGATTGTGTACTGATTGATGCTGTCTCTAATTACTGGTTTATTTTGATTTCCTGCCTTATTCACTACTGGTTTTCAAAAACTATATATACACAACACTCTTTCATTTAACAACGAACATAGATTTTGTTTTATTCTCTCTTGCTCACACACACACTCTCTACTATTCTCTCTTGATTGTTTGCTATTGCCAGTCGGTTGGAAGTCAAGACTAGATATTCTACTTGCCTCTTATTCTGTATTTGCTGTCTTCAACTGGCATGTTTCCAGTTTATATTTAAAGTCTCCAAAACAACATGTTTCTCTGGTTATTACGATGCATCTTGCTTCTGGTTTCCTTTTACTTATGGTTATGTTGTCCTACTTGCAACTAGTTTCACATATTATGTTGTTTGGTTCTGGGTATCTCCTCCCTTATAGCCTCAGCATGCAATCCCTAAGATACTATAATTGCCTTATATGTTAACATATGTTTCTTAAACCTATGTGTAATTATGTCCTACCCCCTCCCAGCACTCCCTCTAATCCGATTCTGTGATTGGTTTTCAACCATGATTGATCCCATACTCTAGGTATCTCCAACTGTATGACCATGTCTAACTAGTATTCCTAAGTTGGTGTCCCTCTACCTGTAACCAATTGCAAGGCTTCTACCTAGTTTGTGTCCATCATGTTGTGTGCTCTATGTGTCCCCAATTCCCATTGTCCCTGAGTGAAATCTATGTTTGAATGTGCTGAACCTATGCAAGTTGTTTGCTGCTTTTCCAAAGATATTTAAATTATATTCAAGTTGTTTCATTACTGATCAAAACCTTTTCAGAAAACTTCTTTATTGACTGAATCAATCCAGTACTGTTTTATGTCAAAACCTTTTCAAATCTATCTCCTGCACTTCACTTGATTCCTAGACCTTTAAGTTCTTCCCCCTCAGTGTGAGCACTGCTTTGGGACCTTGATCTCCCTCTGGACTCTGACACACTGAGGCTGGTATTTCCACACTGCACATGTTTAACTCCTGGTTACTAAGTCTGGGTGTGAGCATTGCCCGGGAGCCCTTGAGGTCCTTAGGGAACTTTGATACACCCGGACTGTGAAAAGGCTATGAATACCATATGGCATAAGGTTTGGAGGATTTGGGCCTGAGTGAAGGCTCCCTATAGAATAACTTCTTATTTTCTACTTTGTTTATTTAATTCATAATTCTTGGCTTGTAATAATCTGTAAACAACTCATGGGGGCTGGATAGTGAAATGGGAGGGGTAACTACGCATGCTTAGTTATTACAAGGGTAGAAACCATGTTTTACGCTTTATTTCTTATCTGCGAAATAGAAATCATGTGTAGGTTCACATCCATGCATTAAAAATCCTGCTCTTTAGGTCCCATGTATACTGTTTCAGCATCTTGTCTCAGTACTGTCATTCATCACTTAGAAAAATATGTGATAGGGTAAATAACGTTAATAATTGGTATATTCTGCAATCATGTTTCATATTGCTATGCGCACTTAGAAATCCTAACCCTAGGATAACACTAACAAGTTGTACTCTTGCTATACCTGAAATGGTGTATAATGTTGTGATTCTATGTGCATTTAGAAATCTTGTTTAGGTTATTATGCATCATGGTGCATTAGACATCATGCTATAGGATCATACTCATTTAACTGCACTTAGTCTAAATACAGATATCTAAAACAGTCCCCATGTTCTAAACAACTGGTAATTAGTCCTTGGACATCTTCAACACCTAGAATTGCATGCTATTAGCTATAATCAACCTAGAGTCGTTAACAAATCTGAATAACTGTTGCATGTTATCCTACACCTAGGCAGGCCTTAGGTAATCAATTTAAAAAAATAAAACCAGAATTGTCCTTTGTGATTAGTGTTCAACTGTCAGCATGCGTAAAACCAGTAGGCAAGCCTGATTAAGACTTCTTATCTGGGTTATGCAATAAATCTGTCTTTGTTATTATCACTTAGACACTATGCGTAGGATCTGAATCTGGACCTTAATTGTGTATGAGACATGCTGTTTATGTGCACTGTTTGTGGAGGTCTTTGAGCCCTTTCTTGTTATGTTCTACCCCCTTATCTGCAGTTCTACTTGTTTATTATATGTCGCCTTAGCATTTTCACCTTTAAAACCTGAGGGTCTGCCTAGCACCTCCTTTAGGATAGGAGTTCTAATTTCCGCTGGGACTGATAGGAAGGGCCGGGCAATTGCATGCAATAGAGATCGAGACCAACACTCGATTTAGTTGCTTTCACGGGGTGGGAAAGGGTAGAATATGGATATGATGACCGGTGCGCTAATACCACGTGTAGCCCCTCTTCGAGGAGTGATTACTGGGTATTGCATTGATGTGATCCATATTATTATAAACCTAGGATACTTTTTATATGCTTAGATTGTAATCCTTTCAAAAGCTAATCTTCTTTACTGTTTTCAAACATCTGCATGCTTAAGACTTAAATCCCCTCTTATTTGAGCCTTTATTTGTTTGTTTGCTAAGCCGTACAAATTCACAGAAACCATTTGGCCGGAAACCACACTTGTGGATCTTGAGGGGTGCCTAACACCTTCCCCTTAGGATAATTTCAAGCCCTTACCCAATCTCTGGTTAGTAATGTAGTTCTAATTGAACTCCTTAGGTGCCCTAACGCACCGTTAAAATCATTAGGTGACGACTCTTCAAAATATGCAAACCCCTTTCCCAAAAGGAACGAGTTGTCTCAACCAATGTCATAAACCCCTTTCAACCATGCCCCGAAAGGAGCGCTTCGGGAAAAAGGGGGGCGCGACAGAACACTTATGGATATGGTTAGGATCATGATAAGTAATTCCTCATTACCCAAATCATTATGGATGTATGCTCTTAAAACCACTGTATATTTATTAAATAGGGTTCCTAGTAAGGCAATTCCAAAGACCCCTTTTGAACTGTGGACAAGAAGGAAACCTAATTTAAGGCACCTGCATGTTTGGAGGTGCCCAGCGAAAGCTAGAGTTGATAATCCACAAGAAAATAAATTAGATTCTTGAAGTGGTTACTTTATTGGTTACCCGGAGAAATCTAAAGGGTATGTATTTTATTGTCCAAACCATAGTTCGAGAATTGTTGAAACCGGTAATGCAAGATTCATTGAGAATGGAAATAAAATAGGTGAGGGTCAATATTCTATTACCCACGATGTGCCTACTTCCACACAAATATCAAATAATCTTCCAATTGTTGAAGAACACTTTGACAACACTGAGCAACATTTGGATGAAACACTTCATGAAGAAACTAAATCACAAATATCTGACACAAATGAACCACAAGAAATGCCATTAAGAAAATCTCAAAGAGTTAGAAAATCGGCTATTTCGGATGATTACGTGATTTATTTGCAAGAGTCAGATTTTGACATTGGTCTTAATAAGGATCCGATTTCATTTTCACAAGCCATAGAAAGTAATGAGTCTGACAAATGGATTGATTCCATGAAGGATGAGTAAAAATCCATTGAATACAATAAAGTCTGGGATCTTGTTGAATTCCCAGAAAGTTATAAAAGAGTGGGGTGTAGATGAGTCTTTAAGACCAAACACGATTCAAATGGCAATATTGAACGATACAAAGCCAGACTTGTTGCCAAGGGTTATACTCAGAAAGGAGGCATTGATTATAAAGAGACATTTTCACCGGTGTCAAAGAAAGACTCGTTAAGAATTATTATGGCTTTTGTGGCTCATTATGATTTAGAGTTACACCAAATGAATGTGAAAACTGCCTTTCTTAATGGAGATCTCGAGGAGGAAGTTTATATGGACTAATCAGAGAGTTTCAAAACTAAAGAAAAAGGTCAAATGGTGTGTAAACTAAAGAAGTCAATATATGGACTTAAACAAGTCTCAAGACAATGGTATATAAAGTTTAATGATACCATAACATCTTTTGGATTTGTGAAAAATATCGCTAATCGGTGTATATACCAAAAGATCAGTGGGAGCAAGTTTATATTTTTAGTCCTATATGTTGATGATATTCTACTTGCTGCTAATGATTTAGGCATATTGCGTGATACTAAATATTTTCTCTCTAAGAATTTTGAAATAAAAGATATGGGTGAGGCATCGTATGTGATAGGAATAGAAATATTCTGTGATAGATCACAAGGACTATTGGGATTGTCTCAGAAAGGATGATCGAAAGAGTTCTAGAGAGATTTAACATGAACAATTGTTCAGCAGGAATTGTTCCAATTCAAAAAGGGGACAAATTTAGTCTCATGCAATGCCTTAAGAATGATGTAGAACGAAAAAAAATGAAATCAATTCCTTACTCTTCTATTGTTGGTAGTCTGATGTATGCTCAGACTTGCACAAGATCGGATATTAGTTTTGTGGTCAGAATGCTGGGAAGCTACCAGAGTAACCCAGGAATTGATCACTGGAAAGCTGCAAAGAAAGTTTTGAGGTACCTGAAAGGAACGAAGGATTACATGCTCATTTATAGGAGATCCAAGCATTTGGAAGTTGTTGGATACTCGGATTCAGATTTGGTTGGATGTATTGACACTAGAAAATCCACGTTTGGTTATTTGTTCCAATTAGTTGAAGGAGTAATATCGTGGAAGAGGGCCAAACAGTCTGTCATTGCTACATCCACGATGGAAGCAGAATTTGTGACATGTTTTGAAGCCACAATTCATGCATTATGGCTGCGAAACATTATTTCAGGACTTGGGGTTGTCGACACTATTATCAAGCCGCTGAAAGTTTACTGTGATAATTCTGCAGCAGTATTCTTCTCCAAGAATGATAAGTACTCCAAAGGTTCCAAACATATGGAATTAAAGTACTTTTCCGTCAAGGAGGAAGTTCAGAAACAAAGAGTGTCACTTGAGCATATTAGAACAAATTTCATGATTTCAGATCCGTTAACAAAAGGCTTACAGCCAAAGATATTTAAAGAAAATGTACACAAAATGGGTCTTGGTTGTATTTATGACTGATGTATTTATGATGTTTTGATACTCTGAGCTCATTTACGTGTTTCTGATATACATTAATGATCAATCGTTTCGTATAATGGTGTACACATTATTGTTTTGAGATATTACCAGATAAGTCTCAAGGAGTTTCTGATGAAGGGTGTCCGGAGTTTCTTGGGACACGCGGGATTCTATCGGCGATTTATTAAAGATTTCTCTAAAATTGCTACTCCTTTTCCCAAGTTGCTTGAAAAAAATGTAACTTTCTATTTTGATAAAGCTTGCCTGAAGGCAATTGAAGAACTCAAAAAGAAGTTGGTGGTTGCTCCTATTATTGTGGCACCAGATTGGTCCCTACCGTTTGAACTTATGTGTGATGCAAGTGACCATGTTATTGGGGCAGCGCTAGGCCAGAGGAAAGACAAGGTGTTTTATTCCATCGACTATGCGAGTAAGACTCTTGATGATGCAAAGTTGAATTACACCACCACCGAAAAGGAGTTGTTAGCCGTTGTGTGGACCTTTGAGATATTTCGGGCATACTTGGTGGGAACAAAAGTCATAGTCCATATCGATCATGTAACAATCATGTATCTAATTACAAAAAAGAATCTAAGTCTAGATTGATGCGCTGGGTTTTGTTGTTGTAGGAATTTGATGTAGAAATAAGAGATCTATCAAGGTTGGAAAATCATGACCACGTGGAGGAGGGTGGACAAATTAAAGAAGTATTTCCTTATGAGCAAATTTTTGCTATAACCCAAGACCCTCCTCATGGTATGCGGACTATGTGAATTATCTTGTGAGTGGGGTACTTCCTCCTGAAATTAAATCTGAAGCTAGAAAGAGATTTTTACATGATGTGAACTTCTACTATTGGGATGAGCCATATTTGTACAAACAATATGTTGATCAGTTGATGAGGAGATGGATTCCAGATAAAGAAGTAGAATTAGTGTTGTATGATTGTCATGCATCACCTTATGGGGGCCATCATGGAGGCGATAGAACAACTACAAAGGTATTACAATCCGGGTTTTTGTTGGTCAACTTTATTCAAGGATTCCCATGCATTTGTTAAGAAGTGTGACCAGTGTCAGAGAACAAGAACAATCACTAGGAGGCACGAGATTCCTCTGAATAACATCCTGGAGGTTGAGATTTTTGATGTATGGGGGATAGATTTTATGGGACCATTCCCATTGTCCAGAGGAAACAAATACATTTTGCTAGCAGTTGACTACGTGTGCTTTGATAAGTAATGAAGGGACACACTTTTGAAATCGGTTGTTGAATAACCTTCTGGCTAAATATGGAGTCCGCCATAGATTTGCAAAAACATATCATCCTCAAACAAGCGGACAAGCTGAGGTATCTAATAGAGAAAGAAAGCAAATCTTAAAAAATACGGTGAGTGTGAACAGGAAGGATTGGGCTGCAAAGTTATATTATGCCTTACGGGCATACAAAACCTCATAGAAAACGCCAATTGGGGCGTCACTGTACAAATTAATTTATGGGAAGGCATGCCACTTGCCCGTTGAACTTGAACACAAAGCATATTGGGCCATTAAGAAGTTGAATATGGACCTTGAAGCCGCAGGCAAGAAAAGACTTTTGTAGTTGAATGAGTTAGATGAGTTCAGGCTGCACTCTTATGAAAATGCTAATCTTTACAAAGAAAAGACAAAAAGATGGCATGACAAGCACATCAAGTCGTGTCACTTCGAGCCAGGACAACATGTATTATTGTTCAATTCTAGACTTAGGTTATTTCCTGGGAAGCTAAAATCGTGATGGTCAGGCCCGTTTGAGGTGGTGAGAGTCACTCCTTATGGTGCAATTGAGTTGCGAGCTTTACACGGTGAAAGCATTTTTTTAGTGAATGGACACAGAGTCAAGCATTATTGGGGAGGAATAATTAATTGTGAGAAGACCAAGATTGTTGTATGCGGTAAAACCAGGGAAGGCCGATTTTGAGGCTTCTACAGCGTTCCGAGCCTCGACCTCGATTATATCAGAGAAAAATCTGAAGTTCAACCCCGAGGTGCATTCCTCGAGGAAGTATTTCTAGGGATCAATATACCTTGAGGAAGGGTAAAGATCGAAGATCGTCATAAGAAGGCGGGAAATTCCTAAGGGCACGTGGTTATAGCTGACAACGCCTACAAAGATAGTACAAGTCTGTACCGAACCATTAAATAGTTGTGCCGGCTGTATTTCATTGTAATAATTGTACATATACCATGTTGGGATTCCCCCTCCTATATAAATGGGACCCTTGTCATTTTGTAATGGATGATATTGAATACAAGAACAAGAACATTTTTTGCTCTCTAACTCAAACATTCTCTACAATTGTTCCATTGATTTATTGCTTTCTATTTATTGTGTTCATTGATTGTTCTTCACTTATTGCTCATTGTTGATCATAAAGAGTCCGTCTTCGAGGCCCTCAATACCGTTATATCTTCGTCGACCGCCCTCTGTTAAGCACTCGAGCTCGACCTCGAGGCCCTGTTTTGGCCAGCTTGAGACCCCATCTCATAACTGCTCGGTTTGCACAATTCCATTGTCCTTTGCTCTTATCTCATTTTTGTTAACTCTCACTTAGCATCTATTTCTTAAACAACTAGTATTAGAATAAATCACATATTTTTAGGACCACAAAATCATATATAATTGTAATTACCATTTTCACGGTAAACAGTTTGGCACCTACCGTGGGGCTAAAAATAATAGTGATTGTTTTAATGCTGGTTTTCTAAAAATACAAGTTATTCTTTACACTTTTTCTTGTCCAAGAATCTTCAATTTCAGGTCAGAAAATGTCTGACTCAGTGAATGCACATGAAAACAACGATCCTGAGGATCATGGAGAGAACGATGCAGCTGCTTTAGGCGCCGATGTACTACCGCAAAACCCTGAAGGGGCACCAGTACAAGTCCCCGTTGATGAGAGCTCACGCAACGCTCAGCATGTCGATGTAAGCTCTCATACAGACGGAGTGTGCGCGAAGGAAACCAACATGAAGCACAGAGAACCCCTGCTCAAAGGGAAAGAGAAGTTAGCCTTCATGTCATTTTTGAGATGTCGCAAGTACAACGAGTGGTTATTGCTCAGCTACAAAGCCATCAAAAAACTCCAAGCACAGCACCACTGGAAATGACTCCTCGAGTCGAACAAACACTAGAAAGGCCAAACAAAGAAAGGTATCAACCGTATATAGAAAATTGAAGAAATATCCCGAGGCGCAATATACCTCGGAGTGATCGAAGGATGGATCGGGGCCAGAATCCTCGGGAACTCATGAAAAAAGTCGGGTTCGACAGGCACACATGGCCAGTAGAGGCACCCCGTCTATCTGAGTACAACTTCTATATTGATGTTTCAAACATCGTATGAGCCATAGGTAAGATCAAAGATACCAAGTGGACTTAACCCATACTATCAGATCCTTTGCAAAGGAACCCTAACTTGATATGCAAATATCACGGCACTCACGGTCATAGGATCGAGGATTGCAGACAGCTCCTAGAAGAAGTAGCCTGACTCATTAGCAAAGGGCACCTTCGAGAGTTCCTCAACGATTGAGCTAAGAACCAATTTTGAGAGAGAGGGGCGAACAGGAAAAATGAAGCAGAGAAACCACAACACGTCATCCACATGATCATTGGAGGGATCGACATCCCGCAGGTCCCATTGTCAAGAGAACAAAAATATCCATCACAACAGAAACGCAAACCCAGAACTACGTATTCGAAGACACTCTTGTATTCAGTGTAGAAGACTTCAGGACTTTGTCTCAACCACATAATGATGTGCTGGTAATTTCCTTTCTCTTGAATAACATTCAAATTAAACGTGTGCTCGGGACCCAGGTAGCTCGGCCAACATAACCAGGCCAAAGGTGGTGCAGCAGCTCGGACTGCTTGATCAAATCATACCCACCTCTCGAGTCCTCAATGGATTCAACATGGAAAGCGAGACAACGAAGGGGGAAATCATCCTCCCGTTCGATGTATCTGGTACAGTTCGAACACCAAGTTCCATGTCATTGAAGGTGACATAAGATACAATGCCTTGTTTGGAAGGCCGTGGATACATAACATAAGGGCAGTACCATCAAATCTTCATCAAATGATGAAGTTCCCAACTAAAGATGGCGTAAAAACGGTATATGGAGAGCAATACGCGGCAAAGAAAATGTTCGCAGTTCACGGCGTGGCACCGGCGCCCATATACTCTACCTCGGAGGGGTCAGAAGATAAACAGGTCCTCGAGGATGACGAAGAAGACTTCCTCACTCCTCAAACCTTCATTGCCACCGAAGAATTGGACGCAAAAAAATCAACGGTCGAAGAACTGGAGCAAGTTGTTTTGATGGAACATCTCCCAGATCGAAAGGTATACCTGGGAAGGGGATTAACTCCCGAACTCAGGAAGAAACTCATTCAATTTCTTATTAACAACATTGGTTGCTTTGCTTGGTCCCACTTAGACATGACAGGGATCCCACTGGAAATAACCACCCATCGGCTAAGATTCTACCCCATGTTCAAATCGGTAAAGCAAAAAAGGAGGCCTCAGTCTGAGGTAAAACATGCGTTCGTCAAAGACGAGGTAACGAAACTCCTCAAAATAGGGTCCATCAGGGAAGTAAAATATCCCGAATGGTTGGACAACGTAGTAGTAGTTCCCAAAAAGGGGAACAAATTAAGAATGTGCATAGATTATAAAGACTTAAATAAAGCATGGCCTAAAGATTCATTCCCGTTGCCCAACATCGATCGCTTGATTGATGCCACGGCTGGCCACGAGATCCTCACCTTTCTCGACGCCTACTCTGGGTATAATCAAATTCAAATGAACTCCGAGGATAGGGAAAAAACTTCGTTCATCATGAAGTATGGCACATACTGCTACAATGTAATGCCCTTCGAGCTAAAAAATGCACGGGCCACGTAACAGCGCTTAGTTAACAAGATGTTTGAACATAAATAGGCAAATCCATGGAAGTTTACATTGTTGACATGCTAGTTAAGTCCCTGCGCGCAGAGGACCATTTGACTCATTTGCGGGAAACTTTCGACATCTTAGAAGCTACAAAATGAAGTCAATCCCGAGAAATGCGCCTTCGGCTTAGGTTTGGGAAAATTTTAGGCTTCAAGGTATTAAATAGGGGGGTTGAAATCAACCCCGAAAAAATCAAGGCCATCGAAGAAATCACGGTGGTAAATGATGTGAAGGTCGTACAACGGCTAACCGGGCGGATAGCGACATTAAGCCGATTCATCTCGAGGTCATCAGATCAGAGCCATCAATTTTTCTCCCTACTCAAAAAGAAAAACAACTTTGAGTGGACTCCGGAATGCCAGCACGCCTTGGAGGAGTTAAAGGGGTATCTCTCAAGCCCGCATTTGCTCCACACCCCAAAGAAGGACGAAACGCTATACTTATACTTAGCAGTGTCCGAGGTAGCGGTAAGTGGCGTGTTGGTTCGATATGAGCAAGGTACACAATTCCCTGTCTACTATGAGAGTCGAACTCTGGGAGATGCTGAAACCATGTATCCACACTTAGAAAAATTAGATCTTTGCATTAATAAGTGCATCCTGAAAATTGAAGCCTTATTTTCAATGTCACCGTATATGTGTTCTAACGACATATCCTCTTCGAAATATATTGCATAAACCCGAATTATCAGGCCGACTGGCCAAATGGGCCATTGAACTCGGGGGATATGATATCGAATATCAGCCCCGAACGACTATCAAGTCCCAAATTTTGGCGGACTTCGTGGCCGACTTTTCGCCCGCCCTTGTGCCCGAGGTAGAAAATGAACTTTTACTAAAAACAGGAACATCATCAGGGGTATGGACCTTATTCACCGATGGTGCCTCGAGCGTGAAAGGATACGGGCACGGTACAATTCTGAAGCCACCTACCGGTGGCATGATTAGACAATCTATAAAAACTGCAAAGTTGACCAACAACGAAGCCGAGTATGAGGCTATGATTGCAGGTCTCGAGTTGGCCAAAGGCCTAGGAGCGGAATTCATCAAAGAAAAATGTGATTCCCTTCTAGTAGTAAATCAGGCAAATAGGAGCTTCGAGGTTCGAGAGGACAGGATGCAACGATACCTAGAAGAATTTCAAGTCACTTTGAATCGTTTCAAAGAATGGAATTTGGTCCACATACCTCGAGAGCAAAACAGCGAGTTCGATGCACTCGCAAACCTGGGATCATCCATCGAGGAAGATGACATACTCCCCGGGGTTGTTGTTCAGCTATCCAAATCGGCGATTAAAGAAGGCCATGCCGAAATCAACTCCACCAGCCTGACATGGGATTGGAGAAATAAGTACATCGATTATTTGGGAAGTGGGAAGCTACCCACGGACCCAAAAGAATCAAGGGCCCTTCGGACCAAAGCAGCTCATTTTTCACTCGATGAGAATGGAACTCTATACAGAAGAACCTTCGATGGGCCCCTAGCAGTATGCTTGGGACCGGGAGACACTGATTACGTGCTCCGAGAAATCCATGAGGGAACCTGCGAAAGTCACTCCGGTGCCGATTCCTTAATTCGAAAGGTGATCAGAGCAGGTTACTATTGTGACAGCATGGAAAGGGACACCAAAGAACTCATCCGAAAGTGTGACAAGTGTCTAAGATTTGCACCAATGATCCACCAACCCGGTATACAACTACATTCTGTCTTATCACCATGGCCGTTCATGAAATGGGGAATGGACATTGTCGGTCCCCTACCAAAGGCGCCAGGTAAAGCTAGATTTATTCTATTTATGACCGACTACTTCTCAAAATGGGTGGAAGCATAGGCCTACGAGAAGATAAGAGAAAAAGAAGTCATCGACTTTATCTGGGATTACATCATGTGCCGATTCAGAATCCCCTCCAAGATAACGTGTGATAACGGGAAGCAATTCATCGGAGGCAAAGTAACAAAGTTTCTCGAGGCTCACAAAATCAAAAGGATCCTATCAACGCCCTAACACTCATGTGCAAATGGTCAGGCTGAATCCACAAACAAGATCATCACTCAAAACTTGAAAAAGAAGTTAGAAAATGCGAAAGGAAAATGGAGAGAAATGTTTCCCGAGGTGCTATGGGCATATCAGACAACCTCTAAATCGAGCACAAGAGAGACGCCGTTCTCTTTGGTATAGGGGTCCGAGGCTTTGATACCGGTCGAGGTCAGAGAGCCAAGCGCCAGATTCCGACATGCCATCGAGGACTCAAACAATGAGGCCATGACTAGAACCCTCGAACTATTAGATGAAAGGCGAGAAGCTTCCCTGGTCCGGATGGCCGCCCAAAAACAAAGGATCGAAAGATACTATAACAGGAGAACAAACCTCCGACATTTCGGAGTCGGGGACTTAGTCCTAAGTAAAGTCACCCTAAACACTCGAAACCCTAATGAAGGGAAGCTAGGTCCAAGCTCCTCGGAGTAATCGGCAAAGGGTCCTACAAACTCGGCATCATGGAAGGCGAGAAACTTCCAAACAATTGGAACATATCAATGCTCAAATGCTATTATTGCTAAGGTATAACCTTCTCCCTTTTCATTTAGTGTTTCACACTAATTTTTTACAGGTGTCCGATGGAAGACACCGCAACACCCTTCGACTTGAAGACCTTGGGTAGCATGCGTTGTACTCTTTTCCTTCGGTCGGGTTTTATCGCACTAGGATTTTACCGACAAGATTTTTAACGAGGAAACATCTATATCTACCTAAAGATAACTCAACAAGTATTCAAGGCTTCTCTTCAATCAACCTCAAATACCGAGGGGCATCCCCCCAGGAGATCACCTCCTCGAAGAAATTAAAATATGCCAGAGAGGGTCTCGACAGAAGAATGACGTATCAGACCAAACGGTCGAATGAATCGTGTCCACATAGAAAAATCAAACCGTCGATGGCGAAAACATGTATACTTGTACCAAGTAATCAAAGGAGAATCTTTTATCATCAAAAATTTCCCGAACACTCGGGGACTGACATCAAAAACTTGAAGCCTTAAGACCTCAGGGCCGGGAACTTCAAATTCATAAGCCCTCAATGAGGAAATATCGCATCTGTAAGACCTCAACGATGCATGCTCAAACTTGTAAGCCCCCAACGAGGCAACGTCATAGATGTAAGACCTCAACGAGGCATGTTCAAATTCATAAGCCCTCAATAAGGCGATATCAAATTTGTAAGAAATTAAAAAAGGCATAACCCCGACTCGGGTACTGTCCTCGACAGTCGGCTCATCGAGCTATCAAACTTGAAACCGTAAGACCTCAATCAGGAAACTTCAAATTCATAAGCCCTCCACGAGGCACTAATGTAAGCCCTTCATGAGGCAATATCAACAATGTAAGTCCTCCACGAAGCAATATCAACAATGTAAGCCCTCCACGAGGCAATATCAACAATATAAGCCCTCAATGAGGCAACACCAAAAACTCAAAGCCGTAAGACCTCAGGGCCGGCAACTTCGAGCTCATAAGCCCTCAACGAGACAATATCGCATCTGTAAGACCTCAATGAGGCATGCTCAAACTTTTAATGCCTCAACGAGGCAACGTCAAGTCTGTAAGACCTCAAAGAGGCATGTTCAAATTCATAAGCCCTCCATGAGGCACCAATGTAAGCCCTCCACGAGGCAATATCAACAATATAAGCCCTCAATGAGGCAACACCAAAAGCTCGAAGTCTTAAGACCTCAGGGCCGGCAACTTCGAGCTCATAATTCCTCAACGAGGAAAAATTGCATCTGTAAGACCTCAACGAGGCATGCTCAAACTTGTAATCCCTCAACGAGTCAATGTCAAGAATGTAAGACCTCAACAAGGCATGTTCAAATTCATAAGCCCTCCATGAGTCACCAATGTAAACCCTCCATGAGGCAATATCAACAATGTAAGACCTTCATGAGGCAACATCAAGTTTATAAGACCTCAATGAGGCAACATCAAAAAGTTTGCTATTTTCACAAGGAACGGCTCCAAAGCCAAAAACTTTCGATGTCCCGGGGTCTGTCATCGACAGTCACCCCATCGAGTCATCAAAAACTCGAAGCCATAAGACCTCAGGGCCACAACTTCGAGCTCATAAGCCCTCCATGAGGCACCAATGTAATCCCTCCATGACGCAATATCAAAACTGTAAGACCTCAAGCAAGGCATGAATCATAAGACCTCCACGAGGCAATATTAAATCTATAAGACCACAAGTAAGGCATGTACAAACCTGTAAGACCTCAATCAAGGCATGTACAAATTTGTAAGACCTTAAAAGGGCATAATCCCGATATCAAAGTCAAGGCTATATATTCGAACTTGTAAGACCCCTAAAAAGTCATACCCTCGATATAGATGCCGAGGCGACCTCACTCGGGGACTAAAAAGCTACGTCCAAATTTAATGACTACGGTCATAAGGCTCCAGTCAAACTAATGCTACTCGGAGACGTCCGACCGTCGCCAGAAAATCACAGGCCTTCAAATACTTCGAAAAGAAGCTGTTAATCAGGCTACCCTCAGCATCAGCAAAAGAGCTTCGATCATATCAGCTCCGACAATGAAAAGGCTTCAAAAATTTAGCCATCAAGCAAAACCTTTCGAGGTGCTCATTTATCGTCACATAACGGCTCATAATCGAGGTTCTTTAGAGACGTCGAAGAGTCGGACGAACACAAAAACTTCACAAATTCTTTAACGAGGAAAAACTATAGCCATATTAGAGGTCGTACGACCCAATGCGTAAGAGCCTAAACGCCAGCCACACTAAAGCTCGTACCAACCCAATGCGTAAGAGCCTAAGCGCCAGCCACACTAAAGCTCGTACGGACCCATGCGTAAGAGCCTAAGATCCATCCATATTGAAGGTCGTGTCGACCCAATGCGTAAGAGCCTAAGAGACATCCTAAAGAGCCTCAGGGCCGATTTAAAAAACCTAAGGGTCGATGAGCTCTCGTCAAAACCCGACTCGAAGACTGAGGCCTAAACGATTAACTAAAGCGCCTAAGGGACAATGTGTAAGAGCCCACGGGCCAGCCTAAAAAGCCTCAGGGCCAATTTATAACCCCAAAGGTTTCATCTCGAAGTCCAATTCATCGGGCTAATCATCAACAAACAACAAAGTCTATTCCAAGAAATCAGGAAAAAAAAAGGAGTAACGAAAAGACTTTTATATATGATAAAGGTTCACAAAGCATATTTACAAAGCTCAAAATCGGAGCCCTTACACAGGGAAAAAGAACAAATCAAAACCTAATCTACCGTAGGGGTGTGCCTTCAACGGCTCCCTCGGATATTATGCCTTCAGAGGCTTGGCCCTCGGCCCCCAGGTCTTCAGCGGCCTCTTCCCCCTCGAGGACTTCGCCTTCATCTTCATCATATTCTGAGCCACTGCTCGAATCATCTTCGGAAGCAATCAGGGCCGCCGATTCCTCTTCTAGGGTCTTCACTCTCTCGATCTCAGCATACAAATCTAGGGCCCCTGCATGTATATCCTCGAGAGCCTGCCTCCGAGACCTTAATCGGGCATGCTCCAGGGCTCGGGCAAGTTCAAGATCGACCTCCTTAGATGCTTTCTTGGCCTGCGCATTTGCAGCACCAGCATCGTATTTGTACGAGGTTATGAGCGCGTCGGCTTCAACCTAAATTGAAGATAGCGCGGTGACTGATTTAGCATAGAGGTTCTTATAATTACTACTCTCCGCCCTTGCATACCGACGGCAATGCTCAATCGAGGATAGATTCCCTTGGAGGGTATCTCTCTCAGAGGTTATCTCGTTCACACACTGTTTATGTCCAAGGATCTCAGCATCCCTAGCTTTGAACCCTTCCCGCATCAGGGCATCTTTCTCCTTAAGCTGCAAAGAACAGCCCGAAAGTGTTAAGTGCTGAGATCGGGCAAGAACAAAAACAAAACAGACAAAGACTATGTTACCTGCCCATAAAGATCGCTCCGATCCCGAGTTACCATTTCTAAACGAGCTCGGAGGTCAAGCATTTCTTCCTCCCTTTTGGAAAAAAGAGCCCTGAGCTCGTTCGTCTCCAATGAAAACCTCCTACACTCCCCCTCGTAATGGGTCAACTTAGCCTGAAACTTGGCAGTGGCCCGATTATAAAGCACTTTTGCCTGAAAGCATAAAGGAAGGAGAGTCAGAGAAATAATGATCAAAGCTCGAGGCAATCGACGAAAAAATTACCTGTTTACAGAGCCTTTCGACTTCCTCGAAAATGAGCGAGGCGTTAAGATCGAGATTCTTCTCGGCCATAGTAAGGAGCCCTTCAATTATGTCCTTCCCTATGAGAGGCGCCCCCGCGTCGGAAGATTCTATATTATGGGCATCCCGTATCTCCCTCGGGGAAAATGTTGGAACCGGTGGAGAATCACTTCCATCAATAACCCCAGCTAGATCGATCGGGCATTTCGGCTCAAAACTGGGCTACCGTAACTCCTCTACCAAGTGCCCTTCGGCCCGAGGAATATTTTGGCTGTCAACCGGCTTAGGGAAATCACCCAACCTACCCGCGGAAACCTCTTCGGCCCGAGGCGGGATAGCATCATCGATTTCTGGTTTAGAAGCCCTCGGCTCAACAGTCATCGGCTCAGCAAAAGCCAAAACAGTTACGCTTCCACTTCCCCCGGGCATTATCGGGGAATCATTTTCTCGTTTAAGGCCGCAGAGTCAGCCTTAGACTTTTGCACTCTGTCCCTCTTTGGCTTCAAGGACTTAGTCGACGATTTCCTTTTTCTCTTATTCTCCTCATTTGGTTTTGGGATATCTGCTTCCCCAGGTGATGCTTCTCTCATCAAAGAGGCCTCCCCTAGGCATGCATAAGCACAAAACATAAATACAAGAAGTTAGAATATATTCAGGGGATATCTCTTTTAAAAAACTCAGGTATTGCAAGAGGGAAGTCCCCACCATGATTTTTAGCTTCCCATCGGCCCCTAGCCAGGTCGTGCCATACGCACTCAGCATACGGGGCAGGTCGAATCGAGCTGGTAAACCCAGCCCGAGAGATCCTTAACCGCATTGGGATACCACGCAACAACTGCATCATCAAAGAGAGTTAGTTCAAGGGGAAGTTGGCATGAAGGAAAATGTAAATAGCTCAACTAAAGTATTAACTTACGATTCATATTCCATTCCTCAGGGAATGGCATCCTTTCGACTGGAATCAAATCCGTGTTCCTAACTCGAACAAAGCGACTCATCCACTCTCTGTCATTGCCTTCATCGGTACAAGCAAAGAAAACCTTCATGGCTCGACGTTGAAGCTCAATCAGACCACCCCGATAAAGTTGAGGACTGTACATTCTAATCAGGTAGTCGAGGGTAAAAGGCATCCCCTCGAGCATATTTGCAAAATTCCTAATCATGTAAACAGTACCCCAAAACGATGGATGAATCTGTCCGAGCATCACTTGATATCACCTGCAGAAATCGAGAATCACGGGGTCTGTCGACGGTGAAGACGGCTCTACCGGGCCTAGGGTAAATGGATAGGTGTCTACACTAAGGAAGCCGGCTTTATGGGTTGTTATGTCTTCTCCTGAGAGGAAATCTCCACTTTCACCGCATCTCCTCAGCGGCAGTCGGTGTTCACCTTCTCGATGTTTGTTATTAGGCTAATATACCAGGACATGGGTTCACACCGTCCCGGCTTCGAAGAAGGTTTATCGACCTTAAAATCAGAGGTTGTTTCGTAGGGTCCGGGGATGCATTCCTCAAGACTTAGGGGTACCGTTTCCTTACCCTTAGAGAAACGTGAAGATGAGGAAGCTTTATCATCTTGGGGAATAGTTTTGGAGGCCTTCGTCATTCTTGCTGAAAGATTTCAAAGGAAACGAGAGAAAGCTGATTGAGAAAAGGATACAAGAATGAAGTAATGAGAGATCTTTTTAAAGGTTAGAAGGAGTAATGAAAGATAAGGGGAAGAATAAGAAGTACTTATAGGGGACAACTGTGCGCGTTGGGAAAAACCAAAAGACAGCCAATTGTCGTAATCAATTCGAGTCTTTTCAAGAGTTGTATGAATGTGGCTTTTGGGCATCTCTCATATCACATCAGCCACTTACATGTCATGACTGACATAATGATGGAGGCATTAAAAAGTTGGTGAATTCAAATCGTTTCTTGTCTTTTCATTCCAAGAAACGCGGGGACTATCTGTATGCGATAAAATTGGGGAAGGCCGATTTAGAGGCTTCTACAGCGTTCCGAGCCTCGATCTCGATGCTATCAGAGCAGAATCTGAAGTTCAACCCCGAGGTGCATTCCTCGAGGAAGTATTTCGAGGGATCGATATACCTCGAGGCAGGGTAAAGATCGAAGACCGTCATAAGAAAGCGGAAAATTTCCAAGGGCACGTGGTTATAGCTGACAAAGCCTGCAAAGATAGTACAAGTTCGTACCGGGCCATTAAATAGTTGTGCCAACTGTATTTCGTTGTAATAATTGTACATGTACCATGTTGGAATTCCCCCTCCTACATAAATGGGACCCTTGTCATTTTGAAATGGATGATATTGAATACAAGAACAAGAACATTCTCTGCTCTCTAACTCAAACATTCTCTACAAGTGTTCCCTTGATTTATTGCTTTCTATTTATTGTGTTTATTGATTGTTCTTCACTTATTGCTCATTGTTGATCATAAAGAGGCCATCTTCGAGGCCCCCAATACTGTATATCTTCGTCGACCGCCCTCTGTTAAGCACTCGAGCTCGACCTCGAGGCCCTGTTTCGGCCAGCTTGAGGCCCCATCTCATAACTGCTCGGTTTGCACAATTCCATTATCCTTTGCTCTTATCTCATTTTTCTTAACTCTCACTTAGCATCTATTGCCTAAACAACTAGTATTAGAATAAATCACATATTTTTAGGACCACAAAATCTTATATAATTGTAATTACCATTTTCACGGTAAACAGTTGTACTCGTTGATGAGTAAGCGAGACTATGTGTCGTGCCGCGACGTTATATCAGGCGCTTGTTGGGAGGCAACCCAATTTTTTATTGCTTTCATAGTTTAGCTTCTTAATTTTTTAGTTAGAGTAGAATAAAGTTTGCATTTTTTTTCTTTGTAGGTATAGAAATTATAGATATAATGGTATAAGACGTGTAAATTGAGTATATAAAAGGCTCGAGGGATCGGGATGTTACTTCAAAAAGAATTCGCAAAATAGCGCCCGAAGCTGCCTGGGGCTCTAAAATCAAAATGTTTAGGACCCCCTTAATAATTCTTACCTTGTATGAAGTGAAGATATTATTTCTGATAGACTTTCGGCCGAGAATATTCGGCAACTCCGTTCATCCGATAAACTAGTAGGGGCACCCTCCTAGTAACCAACTTCCTGCCTTTAAGATAATATTTGGCACAAGCCGCTCTAGGTGAGGTATGCACTTATGTCCACTTGTCGAAGACAAAAGCATTGCTCTAAGTCCCACTGGGTCAAGCAACTTGATTTTGACACACATATATGCCTCTGAATTTGTAGTCATTAACTAACTCGATTGCTTGTCCTCCCAACTAGTTACCTCTTCGCTTTTTAAAATGTCCCTTCGTGTTCTCTAATAGTAAATGTCTATTTTTCTAAAAGCAGTTTGGTGGGTTTTACTTTCAATCTGTCACTTTGTCCTTTGTAATTTTCTTTCCAAAATTTGACATATACATCTGATCCACTTTTAGGAGGTCTTGCCAGTGCTCTTTTGGCCAAAAGCATCTTTGAATCGAAGAACATGTGAAATCTTGCGGTAGTATGGTAGATTTACGATTTAAATTTACTGAATTTAACTTTTAAGATTTTCAGTATTGAACTTATTACTATTAAAATTATGGATCTAATTAATATTTATATTAAAAATTTTATAGGTTTTATATATATAT
>ML349878.1:0-24076 GCA_005239505.1 Nicotiana paniculata | reverse complement strand
TTAAAACACCTAAAATGCACGGTATATAATGCTAAAAATCATGAATTTTAGCCACGCATCAATGATTTTCATGTTTTACCTATCCACTATTATTTCTTGATTTAGAATTATTAAAAAAAATAATTTGGAAAATATTACGTTGTTATAACCACGCTACGCAAGCGAATGCGTGATCGAAAATGAAACTAATTAACTTATCATAATCGCGCCTCGCAAGCGAATCCGAAATCATGACAACTAATTATTTGTAGTATTTTGAGAAATCACCACATTTGTGCTTGAGAAATTTTTTTTGAAAAATTATTAAAAGTTACTATCGCGCTACGCAAGAGAATCCGCGACTATGACAAAAGGATTAGAAATTAACTAAAACTATTGTACATAGTACGAGATTATTGAATTAAATTATTGAATATTAAATATCACGCTACGCAAGCGAGTCTGTGAACGAGAAAGTTAAAGCGCGCCTATTAGTTGCCTGTCGTTTAAATTAATTACTAAGGTGATTAAGTTGTTTATTTATTTAAAATTAAAAAAAAAGCTAATTTTATTAAAATTATTTCGACTAAAGCTGAGGTGCAAGAAATGGGCTAGCTTATTCGCAAATATGGTGGGAGAATGGGTCGAACCAATATTTTGATAAAACATGGATTTATTATGGACAGTAGACCAGCTAGCTTTATTAATATTTTTCTTGCAAAGTTTTAACTTGTTTGATCCATATCTCTTCTTTTCTATTAGTGCACAGACCCTCCATGAACCAGTTCAAGTTCAAAGTAATTTGTCTTATACACTCTTCCTTTTATTCAAAAATCAAGCATTTGATTAAAATGATACCAATTGAAGCTCTATATATACATATATACATACATACATACATATATACTTTCAAACCATACTCAAAAAAGCTGATCTTTCAAATAGAACTCATGTACAAAACATAGCCATTAAAGAACAAGAAAGTTGAAGCTCTTTTTAATTTCCCTCTTTTTATATGTTTATCAATCCACTAACTTAACATTTGTAACTAAGGTACATAGACAACTAAATATAAACAATTAAACAAGATTTTTATAATAATGTAAGGATCAAAACACGTATCAAAACTACATCTTTATTGTCCATTGTAAAAGAAAATTACTCTAGAACTTCGAGATAGTTACCTAGTTGCAGAATTTCAGCAGCTAAATGACATCTGAATACTTAGGAACAACAAACACAACATAACTTTCAACAGAGAACACAACAACCAACAACAACAAAATAAACCCGGTAAAGAAGTCCAAACTAAACCCAGAATTGTTTTAGAGAATCAGAAAGTTTCAAAGAGTTTTTGTTATCAGGTTATCACTCCAAACAAAACTTCCAAGTTCAGCTTCTAAAAGATGCTTCAGCTGATTTCTTTTTCTCTCAGATCATGTGTTCACTTTTTGAGTGTGTAAAAAACTGATTTTTGGTGTGATAGAGTGTGTGTCTAACTCTCCTAAAGTAAAAGAAAAGCCCTCTTTTTATAAGAAAGGAGAGACATGACTTCATTATGAAAATCTGTTCAAAGGATAGATTTTTCACCAAAAATCTGTCCAACACTATTCAAAGGACAACTCTTTGGTAAACAATCTATCCAAGTAGTATTTTACCAACTAGAAGCAGATTGTTGGAGTTTTGTACTCCAAACAGTACATTACAACCAAACATGTACTCTACTTCATCATTCACCTTCTACTAACTTTCAAATCTATCCCTTAATATTACTCTCCACTGATTTAACAAACACAAAAGCAGAAAGTTAAGAAAAAAACTTCAATAATTAATTCAACACCAATGCAGAAATTAAACTAGAATTAGCAATTAAACTAGGCTGACTAAACACTAACTAAGCACTAAAATCAGAAATAACATTATACTAAATAATAACACGAAACATAACCTAAATTAACTTGATCCTCAGTTAATGATAAGCAAAACAGAACAAAAAGGGACGGGCATTGGGATTTCAGTATTAGTCTGGAGACATTGAAAATTTAATTAACTTCCAGAGACATCACTCAATTACAACACACTGACGACTAAACTACAACCAATGAGAAGAGGCAGAACTTAATGATTAACTCCAAATAAAATACTTATTAGACAGTGAAGACATTAAAACTAATTAACTTAAAACAAGGACGAAATCAGAAACTAGATTAAATTAGACTATTATTAACAAACCTTAAATTAAACTAAAATCCTAGGACAATCACAAAGAAAACAGAAAAACAATGGCAGGGAAAATGATTCAGATTTTTACCATTTTACAATCCAAGTGCCCGAGACACTGGTGGGACGCCAATTCGACAACAATGTGAACTTCGAGCACGATTTTCTAATTGGTAAATTGTGACTGTGATTTCCAGCGAGCCAGTGGTCAATCACGATATCACCAATGAGAAACTCGTGCTTTGAGTCATGAGATAGTCCAAGACAGAGGCATGGTGGTGATTAGGCGATTTTCAGGCAGTGGTGGTCGCCGGAACCGACCGAAAAAATGGCAATCGGATTTTGGCTTCGAAATCAGTAGGGAAAGTTAGACCAAACAAGAAGCTATCCGACCATTTATGTGTTGTAGGGTGGAGATGCCATGAACTATACGAATTTGGGCAAAACGGGTGGCAGCTAGGGTTCCTAGATCTAAAATTCATAGAGTTTGAGGGGGGTTTGGAGGTTTTGGTTTGGATATTTGGAAAGAGGAGAGTAAGAGGATGAGCTAGGGAAATTTTGGGGCGGAAAGGAGGTGGTCGTACGGCGGCGCCGGTAGGCAGAGGCGGCGATGACAGTGGGAGAATTAGAGAAGAGAGAAGGAGATAGGGTTTAGGTTTTAGGGTTAATTGAAGCAAAATTTCTGATTTATTATGTTTATATATGAAATGAAAGATTAAATTAGGGCCATTGGATTGAAAAAGATCTGATGGCTAGGATTGACCCTTTGTAACTTAACCAAAACGATGTAGTTTGATTATAAAACTACGTCGTTTGAATACTAACTTGGCAGCCATTTAATTGGCGTTAAATTTGCACTCTTAGCCACATAACCTTTTCATTTTAGCCTATTTCTCTTTAATCTTATCTTATTAAACTACAATCTAATTAACCTAAATGCCAACCAATAAAACAAAACCTAATAAAACTAATTAGCTAATAACTGAATTAATCATATGAGAAATCAATTTGATTAACTTATCAAATAATTAGCCAATTAAAAGAGCACACGCACAAAAAGACAACATTTTTTGGTATTTTTGTGATAAGAAAAATTGCAATAAAAAACAATAAGTAAAAATTGAGAAAAAAAGAAATGAATAAAGCAACAAAACACTTATAAATTTAGGAGATGTTAAAATAATGTAAAAATTAAGTATTCACACAAGATAAATAACTAAGTTTTATCTTCAAGGTAAAACAACTTCATGCAAGTGTGATAATACTAACTTGAACTCCTACTCCTCAACGGTGCTGGTACAAAAATAGTAGCATTCTTCTTGCCAGATTCCCCATTACTGTTGTTGGCATTTTCAGTTGCTTTGTTGACATTATCTTATGAGTCTTTAGAACATATAGACCCTTAATGGCTAATCATGTGTTTGATAACAAAGATTTCTTTTCTCACTATTTGTCCCTCTAATTTCTTTTTTTTTTTCTATTTGTAGGGTATTTGATTGCTTGAAACTGCAAGAGGAGTAGAAGTACTAGCGCTCTTCTTGCTCAGACAACTACCCTTTTTCTTTTTTACTCGAAAATTAAGGGAAATGAAAGGCTTCTGTAATGGTAGGGAAAAGAAGGGAAGAATGTCCGGAAAAGAAAAGAGGCAAATTTATCAGGGGTGTAATTGTCATATTGTTACGGATTTTTTGTCAGCTGATTACCAAATTAATAACTTTTAAAAATAAGATACAAGCTAAAATGTGGCACAAATATAAGGTACAATTGCAAATCCCCCAAATTGTGCACCCCACATAGGGCTGGTCTTAGCGGAATATCCTCGTAATTGGTGGTATTTAATAAATGGACCCTGTGTCCTTTCCTTTGTGTAGGCTTCAACTAAGATCTAGCAACATGGTAGAATTTAGTATCAAATGCAATATAGTAATATACTCCCTTCATTTCAGTTTACGTGAACTTATTTTCTTTTTGTTCCGTTCCAAAAAGAATGACCCGTTTCTAAATTTGAATTCAATTTAGCTTAAGCTTACAATTATACCTTTAATGAGAAACTTTCNCAGTAACAAGTAATCCATTTCAAATTCCATGGAATGCAACTTCTCTGGAGATTCGGGTCATCTTCCCTGATATGCTTAGATTATGGCAGGTCGTGGCCAAAACCCTTTCATTGATTAGTCCAACCAAACTTCAAAACTTAAATTATCCTTAAGCCAGTATTCATGATAGGTTTGGGATAAACAATTTTAACCTCTACGAATATGAATGTTTCGGTTCCATGTGATATTGACATGGGATTATCATCAAAGTTTTTCAACCTCTTACTTGTCCTCCACGTGTTTTTCCTCAATCCAATTCAAGATTGGGCAAGCTTTCTAAAATCTAGCCGAAAACTCCGCATGCATATCTCGTCACTAAAATTGGAGTGAAAAGAATTATATGTAAGAAGAATTAAACACAATGGATTAAAACGATACAAAGAAAAAAGTTGCATTTCATTGATTAAAGGATAGAGAGGTTTGATGACAGGACAAACAAACAACATCTGGATCACAACCTCGAAATAATCCGGATGATAGAAATTATGACAAAATAAGTTACCAAGACTCCTTCCCGGCAAGGAAGGGAGTGACTTTCTAATTATCAAGCTCAACATATTAGCTACAAATTTTCACATCAGCATCAATCAAGACCTTCAACAATTTTTATTGCCTTCCATTCAGTGAACATGTTCTTGACATTTTTCACCAAATCGTCCCCATATTCTTTATCATCATAAATCATTTGAACACTTTATGATTTTTCATGACTTTAGGGTGTCATTATCTTGGACTACGAGCATCCCTTCTTGAATCATCATTTCTATTTTCTTTTTCATAGCCCGACAATACTCAGTGTTATGCCCCTGGACATTAGAATGGTACACGCACTGTAAAACAAGGTTAAAACCTTTTGCGTATGGATCAGGAACATACCCTTGAAGCGGCTCAATCATGCCACAACATTTTAACCTTTCAAGCAAACTTGTGTGGGATTCTACGGTTGGCGTGAAATTGTCCCTCTGCTTATGTTCCCTTTTATACTCTTGTTTTGGACGAGCGTTGTAGAGTGATTGAGAGTTATGATGTCGCGGATGAAGGTATGTTAAAATTGGGACCCGCATATGTTGGCGATTGGATGGTTTGGCATAAGACTGAGCTGCATACCGTGGAGCAACTGATTATCGTGGATCCGGGGGTTGAGATGCTCCCTTTTGGCCTCTTTTTGCCCGTAATGCCATCATGGCCTCCTCATCTTTCTTCTTTTGGTTAACACGACTGTCCGGCCTATTCTGGATTTCTTGGGTGGCTGCTTTGAGAGCTGCTTGACTTATAATTCGGCCAGTATTGAGGCCATTCTCGACCATTTCTCCTATCTTGATTGCATCAGCAAAAGGTCTGCCCATTGCAGACATCATATTTTGAAAATAATCAGGATCCTTAGCCTCAAGGAAGACAATGACTAACTCATGGTCATCCATGGGTGGTTTAACTCTAGATGCTTGCTCTTTCCACCTAACGGCATACTCCTTGAAGCTTTCAGTCGGCTTTTTCTTCATATTGGACAGGGAGTTGCGATCTGGTGCAATATCAATGTTGTACTGAAATTTTTTGACAAAGGTCTGGGCCATGTCGTCCCAAACATGCCAGTGAGAGATATCTCTGTCAATGAACCATTCAAAGGCTAACCCTACCAGACTCTCCCCAAAATAAGCCATCAACAACTCTTATTTTCCTCCTGCACCCCTCAGCTGGTTGCAGTACCTTCTCAAGTGGGTGATAGGGTCGCCGTGTCCATCATATTTCTCAAATTTTGGTGTCTTGAACCCTGAGGGTAAATGGATGTGAGTAAACATGCACAAATCACTGAATGAGACACTTTTGTGACCACCTAGTTCTTGTATGTTCTTTATGTTCTGCTCAAGACTTTTCATTTTCCTTACCATCTCATCTGGCTCTCCTATCTTTACAACCTTTTCATTTGATGTAGGTAGTTCATACTGTGGGGTCTGATTGTGTGGAGTCGAAACCTTAAAAGCAATATCTAGAGAGTAGTATTGGCCATCATAAGCATGGGATAGTGACTCGATGTTTGGCCTCGTCACAGGAGGTGGTGGCGAAATTGTATACACAGGCGCACCAGACACGACGAGAGGTGTGTTCCTAACTGGTGCGGTAGGAGGCTGCACATTAGAGGTACCAGGGCCGACATGGATGCTGTAGTTTGGCACATACCTTGGTAGTAGAATGTGATCAGTCGTTGCAGCGAGCGGTGTTTGAGTAGCCTAGGGTACGGTGGAAGTTCCCTCTGAGGGACCGACCCTGAGGTGGAGGTTGACAGGAGACTCAAGCTTGATACACATGAGACAGTTGTTGTTTCAATCTTCTTACTTCCTTCAACTCTTGCTCGACTGGGTGACCCTAAGGGTTGTCACTGGCCAACTCGATTTCATCATTGTTAGTCATCGCTACCTTTCCCTTAGATCTGGTGAACTAATGATTTGTTGCCATTTTCACCACAAACCAACCACCTTAAGCTTACTTGATAAGAGACAACAAACGTGTTAGGGTTAAGCATTTTGCAGATACATATCAAACGTAAATATGCTATGCTCCTAAAATTATCACCATCCCTAACATGCTTTTGGAAGGATTCATGTTTCATCCGGCTTATAAGGTTGTTGCTTATTGACGCTCTTATTTATTCCTCTCACCGCCATGTTTTAGAGCCGTAAAAAAATATTTCGATCGAACCTTTTGGAGGTTGCCTACGTATCATGTCGCCGCATGAATCAGATCATTACGTAGTTCAAGGAGCTCAAGAATAAATAAATAAATAAATAAACTAACTCTTTTTTTTTCTTTATTTTTTACTCATATACAAATTAGACCACGAAAGCTCCTAACAAGGAAAGTATTTTTGGATTTTATTTTTTCTGGAAATTGTTGAAAGAAAGACTTCTAAAAAGAATTTTTTTTTCTATCTTTTTTTTGGATTTCAATTTTTTTTTTGAAAGACTTCTAAATAAGAAAGAAAATATTTTTGGAATTTTGAATCTCTGCCGTTGAATTTTCAAAAAAACAAAGAAAATTCTTAATGTCGAAAGAAAGACTTCTAAAGAAGAAAGAAAAATATTTTTTTTTTGAATTTTGATTTTTTTTGTTTTCTTTGGAATCTTCCAAAGAAAAACTTCTAAAAAAATATATATTTTTGATTTTTATTTTTTGCCTGTGAATTTCTGAAACTATTTTTGGATTCTGAGTTTTCTTTTCCGAAAGACACTTCTGACGAAGAACGGAAATATTTTGGAATTCAAATTCTTTTTTTTTTATTAATGTTTTTTTGTTTTTAAAAAATTTCTGGATTTGATGTATCAAAGACTAAAGGAAAATATTTTTGAGTTTTTGAAAATTGAGAGATGGACCCGATAAAGATTGCCTACGTATCTCATAATCGGTATCAAACCCGCGTAGTTGATGAAATCGATTTTTCTCTTTTGATTTTTATGAAAATTAATCTTTACATCTCACGCGAGACTACTACAAAATCTTAATAAAAAGGATTATTTGTGAAAAATTAGGGGAATATTTTTTTTAAAAATAATTTCGCTCAACTAATTTTCTAAGGCTGCCAACAATGCAAGCAAGCCTTACAAATGATGGCAAGTAGCACATAAGTGAACATAAGACAAATGCACGTGATGCAAATAAAGCGAACCTACTAGGGATATCCGGCATGAACTTTGTTCTTCTAGGTTTAAATCATAGTGGAGAAGGTATCTAGACTGGCTTACTCGAGCAGACAACTCGAGCCGAGGAGGATCAACGTACCTTTAACATTGTTTTCCGGCTTAGCTGGTGGTGCTCCCCGCCCAAAACATGTGTGACTAAAATCCTTCACCGGGTGACAAGCACCTCAGCTATCTCAAAGAAAGCGGGATATGTCAAGCAAATGCCCAATTTAATTTCAAGAAGACTCAAAGAGGTGCATGGGTAGGCAATTTATATATATAGTTCAACAATGTCAAAGCAGTAAAAAGCGGACAAGTAGCACATTAGGCACAAACAAATCACAATATATCCAAAATTAATAAAGCGAAACAAAAGTCAACATGTACAAGCTCGAATTCTGATACTCCCAAGCAAAGTCGCCAGAGCTGTCACACCTTTTTTCTTTTTTACCACCGAAAGATATGTGTGTTATGGATCATTATGGGTTAAAAGATTTTTTCCAATTAAAGTGACAATTTTGAGAAGGGATTATTTTATTTACAGAGTCGCCACTTGGAATTGATTTTTCGGTGTTCCAAGTCACCTTTTATTTGAATTCCTAGTCAAAGGAAGGTTTGACTCTATTTTTATCGGTCCGCAAAATAAAGTTCGAGTAAGAAATTCTGTTGACCGGAGAGAAGGTGTAAGGTATTCCCCAAGTCTCGTGGTTCTAGCACGATCTCTTTATTGACTTAAAACTTGCTTTAATTAATTTTGGACAAACTGTTCTTTATATGATTTTCATGTTTTACCTATCCGCTGTTATTTCTTGATTTAGAATTATTAAAAAAAAAAATTTGGAAAATATTACGTTGTTATAACCACGCTACGCAAACGAATGCGTGATCGAAAATGAAACTAATTAACTTATCATAATCGCGCCTCGCAAGAGAATCCGAAATCATGACAACTAATTATTTGTAGTATTTTGAGAAATCACCACATTTGTGCTTGAGAAATTCTTTTTTGAAAAATTATTAAAAGTTACTATCGTGCTATGCAAGCGAATCCGCGACTATGACAAAAGGATTAGAAATTAATTAAAACTATTGTACATAGTACGAGATTATTGAATTAAATTATTGAATATTAAATATCACGCTACACAAGCGAGTCTGTGAACGAAAAAGTTAAAGCACGCCTACTAGTTGCATGTCGTTTAAATTAATTACTAAGGTGATTAAGTTGTTTATTTATTTAAAATAAAAACAAGCTAATTTTATTAAAATTATTTCGACTAAAGCTGAGGTGCAAGAAATGGGCTAGCTTATTCGCAAATATGGTGGGAGAATGGGTCGAACCAATATTTTGATAAAACATGCCGATTTATTATGGACAGTAGACCAACTAGCTTTATTAATATTGTTCTTGCAAAATTTTAACTTGTTTGATTCATATCTCTTCTTTTCTATTAGTGAACAGACCCTCCATGACCCAGTTCAAGTTCAAAGTAATTTGTCATATCTCTTCTTTTCTATTAGTGCACAGACCCTCCATGACCCAGTTCAAGTTCAAAGTAATTTGTCTTATACACTCTTTCTTTTATTCAAAAATCAAGCATTTGATTAAAACGATACCAATTGAAGCTATATATATACATACATATATACTTTCAAACCATACTCAAGAAAGCCGATCTTTCAAATAGAACTCATGTACAAAACATAGCCATTAAAGAACAAGAAAGTTGAAGCTCTTTTTAATTCCCCTCTTTTTATATGTTTATCAATGCACTAACTTAACATTTGTAACTAAGGTACATAGACAACTAAATATAAATAATTAAACAAGATTCTTATAATAATGTAAGGATCAAAACACGTATCAAAACTACATCTTTATTGTCCATTGTAAAACAAAATTACTCTAGAAGTTCGAGATAGTTACCTAGTTGCAGAATTTCAGCAACTAAATGACTTCTGAATACTTAGGAACAACAAACACAACATAAATTTCAGCAGAGAACAGCAACAAAATAACCCGGTAAAGAAGTCCAAACTAAACCCAGAATTGTTTTAGAGAATCAGAAAGTTTCAAAGAGTTTTTGTTATCAGGTTATCACTCCAAACAAAACTTCCAAGTTGAGCTTCTAAAATATGCTTCAGCTGATTTCTTTTTCTCTGAGATCATGTGTTCACTTTTTGAATGTGTAAAAAACTGATTTTTGGTGTGATAGAGTGTGTGTCTAACTCTCCTAAAGTAAAAGAAAAGCCCTCTTTTTATAAGAAAGGAGAGACATGACTTCATTATAAAAATTTGTTCAAAGGATAGATTTTTCACCAAAAATCTGCCCAGCACTATTCAAAGGACAACTCTTTGGTAAAAAATCTATCCAAGAGATAGTATTTTACCAACTAGAAGCAGATTGTTGGAGTTTACTCCAAACAGTACATTACAACCAAACATGTACTCTACTTCATCATTCACCTTCTACTAACTTTCAACTCTATCCCTTAATATTACTCTCCACTGATTTAACAAACACAAAAGCAGAAAGTTAAGAAATAAACTTCAATAATTAATTCCACACCAATGCAGAAATTAAACTAGAATCAGCAATTAAACTAGGCTGACTAAACACTAACTAAGCACTAAAATCAGAAATAACATTATACTAAATAATAACACGAAACATAACCTAAATTAACTTGATCCTAAGTTAATGATAAGCAAAACAGAACAAAAAGGGACGGGGATTGAGATTTCAGTATTAGTCTGGAGACACTGAAAATTCAATTAACTTCCGGAGACATCACTCAATTACAACATACTGAGGACTAAACTAAATGAGAAGAGGCAGAACTTAATGATTAACTCCAAATAAAATACTTATTAGAAAGTGAAGACATTAAAACTAATTAACTTAAAATAAGGACGAAATCAGAAACTAGATTAAATTAGACTATTACTAACAAACCTTAAATTAAACTAAAATCCTAGTACAATCACAAAGAAAACAGAAAAACAGTGGCGGGGAAAATGATTCAGATTTTTACCATTTTACAATCCAAGTGCCCGAGACAGTGGTGGGACGCCAACTCGACAACAATGTGAACTTCGAGCACGATTTTCTAATTGGTGAATTGTGACTGTGATTTCCAGCGAGCCAGTGGTCAATCACGATATCACCAATGAGAAACTCGTGCTTTGAGTCATGAGATAGTCCAAGACAGAGGCGTGGTGGTGATTAGGCGGTTTTCGGGCAGTGGTGGTCGCCGGAACCGACCGAAAAAATGGCAATCGGAGTTTGGCTTCGAAATCAGTAGGGAAAGGTAGACCAAACAAGAAGCTATCCGACCATTTATGTGTTGTAGGGTGGAGATGCCATGAACTATACGAATTTGGGCAAAATGGGTGGCAGGCTGGCAGCTAGGGTTCCTAGATCTAAAATTCATAGAGTTTGAGGGGGGTTTGGAGGTTTTGGTTTGGATATTTGGAAATAGGAGAGTAAGAGGATGAGCTAGGGAAATTTTGGGGCGGAAAGGAGGTGGTCAGATGGCGGCGTCGGTAGGCAGAGGCGGCGACGGCAGTGGGAGAATTATAGAAGAGAGAAGGAGATAGGGTTTAGGTTTTGGGGTTAATTGAAGCAAAATTTCTGATTTATTATGTTTATATATGAAATGAAAGATTAAATTAGGGCCATTGGATTGAAGAAGATCTGATGGCTAGGATTGATCCTTTGTAACTTAACCAAAACGACGTAATTTGATTATAAAACTACGTCGTTTGAATACTAACTTGGCAGTCATTTAATTGGCGTTGAATTTGCACTCTTAGCCACATAACCATTTCATTTTAGCCCATTTCCCTTTAATCTTATCTTATTAAACTACAATCTAATTAACTTAAATGCCAACCAATAAAACAAAACCTAATAAAACTAATTAGCTAATAACTGAATTAATCATATGAGAAGTCATTTTGATTAACTTATCAAATAATTAGCCAATTAAAAGAGCACACGCACCAAAAGACAATATTTTTTGGTATTTTTGTGATAAGAAAAATTGCAATAAAAAACAATAAGAAAAAATTGAGAAAAAAAAAAGAAATGAATAAAGCAACAAAACACTTATAAATTTAGGAGATGTTAAAATAATGCAAAAAATTAGGTATTCACAAAAGATAAATAACTTCAGCATGCATTAGCATGAAATTTTAGCTTCGAAGGTAAAACAACTTCATGCAAGTGTGATTGTACTAATTTGAACTCCTACTCCTCAACGGTGCTGGTACAAAAATAGTAGCATTCTTCTTGCCAGATTCCCCATTACTGTTGTTGGCATTTTCAGTTGCTTTGTTGACATTATCTTATGAGTCATTAGAACATATAGACCCTTAATGGCTAATCATGTGTTTGATAACAAAGATTTCTTTTCTCACTATTTGTCCCTCTAATTTCTTTTTTTTTTTTCTATTTGTAGGGTATTTGATTGCTTGAAACTGCAAGAGGAGTAGAAGTACTAGCGCTCTTCTTGCTCAGACAACTACCCTTTTTCTTTTTTACTCGAAAATTAAGGGAAATGAAAGGCTTCTGTAATGGTAGGGAAAAGAAGGGAAGAATGTCCGGAAAAGAAAAGAGGCAAATTTATCAGGGGTGTAATTGTCATATTATTACGGGTTTTTTGTCAGCTGATTACCAAATTAATAACTTTTAAAAATAAGATACAAGCTAAAATGTGGCACAAATATAAGGTACAATTGCAAATCCCCCAAATTGTGCACCCCACATAGGGCTGGTCTTAGCGGAATATCCTCGTAATTGGTGGTATTTAATAAATGGACCCTGTGTCCTTTCCTTTGTGTAGGCTTCAACTAAGATCTAGCAACATGGTAGAATTTAGTATCAAATGCAATATAGTAATATACTCCCTTCATTTCAGTTTACGTGAACTTATTTTCTTTTTGTTCCGTTCCAAAAAGAATGACCCGTTTCTAAATTTGAATTCAATTTAGCTTAAGCTTACAATTATACCTTTAGTGAGAAACTTTTATAACCACACAAATACTCTGGGCCCCTTTTTGATTTGTTTAGGACCACAAATTTCAAAACTCTTCATTTTTTTTAAACTACGTGCCCAGTCAAACATGTTCATATAAATTAACGGAAGAAGTAATAATTATAGCTAAAAGTTTTACTATTTTGTCATACTGTTCTGCACTAAATTGCATTTTCAAAAAATACTTGTTGGACAACACAAATAAATTATGACTGTAGATAGATTTTGATAAACAATTTAACGGATAGGTCGATACAGATTACACTAAGTCATGTTAGTCTGATAGAGATTGATGAAAAATTGAACAAATACATAATCATTTCCAACTAGGTAAAGTTGTGAATTATTCAACAAACATGTGAAATGCAGATAATACAAAGTCACGCCAATATGGTAGAGTTTAGTGCACAATTAAACAAGCACAAAACCATGTCAATACGTTAGAGTTTGATAAGCAATTTAAAAGAAAGGTAGAGTAAATATAGTATAAACTCTACCACTTTGGTAAAAAATCCGTAAAGAGCAATAATTGTGTACGTGGTTCAGGAGGTATTTTTTAAATATCACCAATGGTGGAGACATTCGACTAAGACTAGCCCCTTAAGGGGCCATTCCTGTCAATGGAATTTCAAATTTCACGTGTGAAATTACATTATCATGGGGTTTCATGTCAATGTGCCAAAAAGTGACCAGTGGACACTATTTCTACTTAAATATCTTATAAATCCATTTAGTTACCATTCAACTTATGGATTACCTGTTATGTGTGTACATTTCAAGCTATTGTACTTGGATCATTCAACATTTTTGATGTGCAATTTTATTAATATATAGCAATGTGTTTCATATGTTAAACTGTATAATTTCTGCAAACATATTCTCATAAGTTTTGATATTCAAGAAAACATAAGAAACTTTCACTTCCCTCCCCTCATCCCCACCCCACCAGAAACTGTACAATCTAAATGTTGGCAAATGTTGAAACGACCTGTTTCCCTGTGTTAGGTGACGACTCTAAAACTAATTCAAACCCTTTTGAATTGCCAAAATTTTAACAAAACAACTCCACTACACTTACTAGTTTTTGGACTCAGTGAATTTTTGGAAGAGAGGGACATGTTGCAGCTTCACTTGGCTTTCCTGATTTCGAGTTACACTGAGATTTTCTTCTGCAAAATATATTCCACCTTCTCTTTGTTTTTACCAGCTTCTGAAACTCTTCCTTCATGTTGTTACACTCCTTTTCAAGCTCCGAAACACGTCCCCTCATGTCCTCAATGTTTGATCCCCTTCCCTGTGTAGTGTTGTCACCATGTTGTCCGATCGCTCCACTTAGATTTTGTGAGTTGTCAAGATTATCAGACACAAAAAACCATCCTGAAATGGATGTACGTAGTCGAAGCTGTTCAAAGAATAAGACCTGAACGATAACCCTTAGAGGCAGTCTCTCGTTTTGAGCAGCGTGTGTGCTCGCCTCTAACGAAAGCTTCTGGCAATTCATTAGTCTGCAAATTTGTTCTCTTTCAATATCTGTAAGCCAAGGATGTGCCTGAAATTGAAAATGTTGTAGGTCAGTACTTAACTCACATAGTCGTTTTGTTAAGTTTCTGGCTTATGTTTAGATCATTAACTAAACAAATACTACAGTCCTGACTATCTATAACATCGTCGCTATAAACAATCATTCTTTATAAACACCAAGTTCCCTTTGGAACCAATTTCCATGCTATGTTATAATACAGTCAAACCTCTTTATAACAACCTCGTTTGTTCCAGATTATTTTGATTGGTATAGCGAAGTGTTGTTATACAGAATATATGTTTTAACATAGCATGGAAATTGGTTCCAAAGGGAACTTGGCTTTTATAGAGAATGATTGTTATATAGCGATGCTGTTATAGAGAGGTCTAACCGTATATATATTCTGTATAATAGCACTTCGCTATAACAATCCAAAAATCTGGAAGAAACGAGGTTGTTATAGAGAGATTTAACTGTATCATCATAAACTAAAAGAACTACTTTGTTACCTTCAAATATATATCGATTGCACGATAGATACCATCAGCAAGTGGCCTAGCATAATCTGGGATTGCAGCAGCAAGAGACTGAAATTTCGGAAACTTGAAATTAACATCAGGCGCCACCTCAGAAAGATATGAATCCACCAGATTTGCCACCCTTGTTATGGAAGCCAAAGACTGGTTGCCTTCTACCAATTGATTTTCTTCCATTATACATGGAGATGCAGCAGCAGAAGCCTGGTCTAATAACAAGAAATGGTCCAGAATACGCTGAAAACAGTCGATATCATATAAAGTCTCAACTGAGTAGCCAATATTTGGTATCAGCAAATCATCAAGTGTAGCTTGATCTAATTGCAACCCGACTCTTCCCTCCAAATTTTCCCTGCACGACGGACTAACTTGCAACATCATAGCAGTACGGAGCAGCCTCAGAAGAAACCTGGTTTCTGTTACTCCTTTCTGTTTTGGTAATAACTCCACGATCTCTTCTAGGAGCGCCCTCTGATCTGCCTCTGATGGAGTGGATGCCGATTTAGCATGGCTAGCATCCTTGAAACTCGCTTGCCTATTCATTAAAGGAATATATTTCTTTGCATAAAACACGAGTGCGCCTGATATATTTTCAGGCCTCATTCCTCCAGCTTCAACGGCCTGAATCAAACGTTTGTAGAGAGGTAAGCTGAGGAACGACACATCTTCGTACCACCAATCATCAGTCATCAGCTGTGGCTTCGTTCCAGTACTTATACCATTCCATACATCAGAACCTGCAGTATTATCATTACTATTCTCCATTACAGGCCAATTAAGTAACTTTGAATCGCCATAAGCTTTTATCGCCAACGAGTTTATGCATCTCGACACAATATGAAGCTCTTCAGCATGTGGTAAAACTTCTTCACAGGTTTCTAAAGCTTTTATTGTGTCTGTCCAATTCCCAAAAACATCGTTAAGAAAAGCCTCCGTTTGTGCAACTAGATTTCCTTCACCGTATTCGTTGGTCATTTGCAAATACTCAGATGCACATCTAAGACTCACCACATTTAGAGGTGTAAGTTCAAATCTAACACCATAACAAAATTTGGCTACTAACTCAAATGCTTTAGCTCCACCAGGTATATCAGTAAGCTGCAGAACGCATACCGATCCATCCTCTTTCGATGATTCACTCATAAGCTTTTCTAGAAGTCCACTTCTTGAGAGCAAAGGGAACTGCACCACAATTAAGTGCACTGTTTTAGATTTTGTTTGTGAATACAGCAACAACAATGACATACCTTGTATATTCCTAAAATGTGCGGGTCTGGGGAAGTTAGTTTGTGCGCAGAACTTACCCCTGCTTTGTGGAGGTAGAGAGACTGCTTCTGATAGACTCTCGACTCAAGAAAAGCAATTCACAACGGATTTGAAAAAGAAAAACAACAATGTCGAAGCCATGTTGAAAATAATAAAGGCAAAAACATTAACAATAGCGAAATAACAATGCTATAAGAAAACTACACAAGGAAAATTCGGGTAGTAATAGAGATCGAAGGCTAAGATTAACCATAGAAAGCAAACCATAGATTTTGATTGTGAATATCATCTTGAGTTAACCATAGATTACAAAAGGGAAGAATTGGGACAACTATATGTCGATTTCAGGAATGGCGTTAAGTGCATTAGCAAAGAATATACTACGAGAAATGCTAACAACGATAACAACTACGCCTCAGTCCCAAAAAAGTTAGAGAATAAGCAATCAAAGAGTGTACCTTGTGTAGATAAAAGGACATTTCTCCAATTTCAATTGTAATATCACTTGGAAGTCCTGATTTACAACGCCTGAACAGAGTTTATGCATAAGCTTCGTAAATTAACTGTTGATGTTAGATAAATCAACTGAAAAAAGGCGTTCGACAAATTATTGGATACTAATTAGATATCCATATAATCAACATTAGATTACATAATCAAAACCAAAATGCCCCTAAATTTTCATTCTTTTCATTCTCTAACTAGATTATATTTTAAAATCAAACATCTAATGGTATATCTTTGACCACTAATCAGGTAATTCAAAAGTAAACTAGAATTTTATATTACACAGATTAACACACTAATACACATGGGAGTAATGGATCGATTATTTAAACTCTACTAAAAATAACAAAAAAATCAGAATATTATGTACAGAAAAAAGAAACACGAATATAACACTGGAAATGTTCACATAAAAAATTAAGTGCTCTGACTCTCATACTCCGAACCCTCATATAAAATGAAATAGAGTGAACCACAATCAACATATGCATATAAGCTCATTTTTAACACAAGAATACTTCTCTCATAAATTACTTGTTAAAACTTAAAAGGTAATGTTAAGAAAACACAGAAGAACCTGCCATTTTATCTAACTAATGTAAAAAAACAAGATTTCAAATAATAAGGATGGATAGAGTAACATGTTAGATATAACCAACAACAACAACAACATGCCCATAATTCCACACAATAGAGTCTGGGGAGGATAGTATGTACGAAGACCTTACCCCTACGGTATGGAGGTAGAGAGACTGTTTCCAATAGACCAGTGGCGGACCCAAGATTTTGTGCAAGCGGGTTCAATCTTAGAAGTACATAACTTTAATTGTAAAATAGTAGTTGTCAAATGGATTCAAATAAAATGTTTATACAAAATTTATGCAGCTTTAATCGTGATTTATACATATACACAATATTATTTTTTGATGAAGCGGGTTCACCACCTGCGTCCGCCGCTGCAATAAACCCTCAGCTCAAGTAATATATAAGCACAACGATAATGAAAAAGAAAAATAATAGTGTAGAAGCCATGACAAAGAAGCAGTAACAACAACAAGATAATAGGATGACCGAAAACAAAAAAACAACATAAAAATATGAGAATACGTACTAGTGTTACTGGTATGGAAAAGAGGAACGTAACACGTAGTAGTCTAACCATGTTAGATCGATATAACCAAGAATGCATAAGAAATGACAGCAAAATATTACCAAGTCTGGCCTTCACAGCAGAAGGCTTCGGATTTAGAACCAAGTTTCAGAAGTGCCATTTTGGTTGCATGAAACTAAGACAAATACAGTAAAAACTATATTTAGAAATAAGAATTTTGGTGTAGTTGTTGTAAGTAGAAGTAAAGTTTGTGAGTGAATAAGTCCCGAGTCTTAAGTGATAAAAAGAGAGAAAATCGGCTACTGAGTTACTGAAACTCTCCTCACTTTCCTCCTACTTCTCACTAGCTAGGTGTGGATTTAGTCTACGTGCTATACTTTAGGTCCCAAAATCAATTCATTTTTTAATAATTTCTTTAATCTACTTAAGTTTAAACAAATTGGATTATGATTCCTTTGTTCACTTGAATCAATACTTGAGCCCAAAATAAAAACATCAAATATCATGGAGACTTATGGCCAGTAAAATGTATATATTTTGTCTATTATAATATACATATTTTTGTATATTTGATTAACGGACGTAATTATTTTTGAATGACTAGCCTAATAAGTTAAGCCGCGTAACTCAATCAATCAAAACGCAATCTAAAGTCTAAACCATATGTATAAAATTTAATTTAGAGATTGAGAATTTTGTAAGTTTTTAAGAACTTAAACTAATTATGTATGCGAGATTAATTGTGATCGACTATTTATTTTACATATCTTAATTTAATTCATTTTGATCGAAACAAACTTTGGACTAGCTGAATCATGATATTTATCTCTTTTGACAAACATAAATTTTATTCAACTCGCACATTTGCAACCTTTACTTTACATTCTTATAGAAACAAAAAATACAATTTTTATTGAATTGTAGTTTCCTACTCCCCCCCTCCCCCCGCACACACACAAAAAAAAACCCACCCCTTTGGCAGAAAAAATTAACCCCCTTATCAGTCGTGCAAATAAACTGCATTATTACTAGCAATTAACTTCCTTCAAAGACCATTGTCAATTTAGTGCTTGTTTACCTTGGAAATGCTAACGACAATTATATCTGATTTTGTAGATCTAAATATACGTGATTTATTTTTATACTAATTGTTAGGCAATAGATGCTAAGTGTGAGCTATGAAAATAAGGTAAGAGTAAAGAAAAGTAGTGATATGCAAACTAAGATGTTACAAAACAGGGTCTCGAGCTGGCCGAAACAGGGCCTCAAGGTTGAGCTATAATGCCTGACAAAGGACGGTCGATGGAGGAATAACAGTATGGAGGGTCTCGAGGATAACCCTTTATGAGCAATAAATTAAGAACAATTAATGAACACGATAAACGAAAGACAATAAATCCGTAGAACAAATGTTGAGTATGTTAAGAAGGCAGAGAATGTTCTTGTTGTATTCAATATTCATATATCCCAAAAAATGACAAAGGGTCCCCTTTATATAGGAGGGGGAATCCAACATAGTACATGTATAATTATTACAAAGAAATACTGCTGGTACAGTTGTATAATGGTCCGGTATGGACTTGTACTATTTTGCAGGCATTGACAACTTTAACCACGTGCTCTTGGGAGCTTCCGCCTTTCCATGACGGTCTTCGATCTTTATTATGTCTTGAGGTATATTGATCCTCGATATCGATCCTCGAGGAATGCACCTCGGGGTTGATCTTCGGATTTTTCTCCGATGCAATCGTGACCGGGCTCGGAATGCCGTAGAAGCCTCGAAATCGGTCATCCCCAGTTTTGATCGTATACAAATAGTCCCCGCATTTCTTGGAATGAAAAGACAAGAAACGATTTGAACTCTTTACTTCTTCAATGCTTTCATTATTACGTCAGTTATGCCATATTTTGTGATTGATGTGACAAAAGGGATGCTCAAAGGTCACGTTCGCACAACTCTTGAAAAGTCTTCGAACTGATTATGGCGATTGGTTGTCTTTTGGATTTCCTCAGCGCACACGACTGGCCCCTATAAATACTCGTTCCTTCGCCAATTATTTTTCATTACATCTTCAAACCTTCAAAAGTGCTCCTCCTATTTCTTTCGTGTGTTATTTCCCTAATTAATTTTTCTCCTTCCTTCTGAAATCTTCCAGCAAGAATGGTGAATACCTCCAAAACTGTGTCTCAAGACGATAAAGCTTCCTCATCTTCACGCTCGTTCAAGGGCAAGGCAATAACACCCCCTCGTCTCGAAGAATGCATCCTAGGGCCCTGTGAAACAACCTCCGATTTCAAGGTTGACAAGCCTTCTTCGAAGCCGGGATGGTGTAAACCCATATCCCGATATATTAGCCTGATAACAGACACTGAGAAGGTGAAGGCCGACTGCAGCTGGGGAGATGCGGTGCAAGTGGAAATTCCTTCTCGGGAAGAAGACATAATGACCCATAAAGCTGGATTCCTTAATGTGTATACCTACCCATTTCCCTTGGTCCGGTGGAGCCATCCTTGCCGTCGATAGACCCTGTGATCCTTGATTTTTGTAAACAACATCGAGTGACACTCGGTCAAATCCATCCGTCATTTTGGCGTATTGTTTATATGATTAGGCACTTTGCAAACATGGTCGAGGGGATGCTTTTTACCCTTGACCACTTGATCAGAATGTACAGTCCCCGACTCTACCAGGGTGGTCTGATTAAGCTTCAACGTCAGGCCTCGAAAGCTTTCTTTGCTTGCACCGACGAAGTCAGTGACAGAGGGTGGATGAGCCTCTTTGTCCGAGTTAGGACCTCGGATCTGATTTCTGTGGAGAAGGTATCGTTCCCTGAAGAGTGGAACATGAAACGTAAGTGAATATGTTAATTAGGTATTTTCTCTTTCCTTTGGATCAATTTCCCCATAGACTAACTTCCTTCGATGATGTAGCTGTCGTAGGGCATCCCGACACGGTTAAGGATCTCTCAGGCTGGGTTAGCCAGCTAGATTCGACCTTCCCATATGTCCAACGCATATGGCGCGACCTGGCCAGAGCTCGATGGGAAGCTAAAAATCACAGTGACTTCCTACTCCTGCCGTACTTGAGCCCCTTAGAAGAGATATCCCGATCGTGTCCTCATTTCTTGTGTTTATGTTTTGTGTTTGTGCAGGTCTGGGAGAGGCCTCTTTGATGAGAGAAGCATCACCTAGGGAATCGGATGCCCCTAAACCTAGAAAAGAGAAGAAGAGAAGAAGGAAATCGCCGTCCGAGTCCTCGAAGCCAAAGAAGGCTAAAATGAAAAAACTTAAGGCCGATTCAGTGGCCTTAACTCCAGAGGTATCAGAGAGCCCCCGAGCTGAAGGCGAAGAGAAAAATGAATCCCCGGTAGCACCCGTGGGAAGAGGGAGCACGACTGGTTTGCATCTTGCTGAGCTGATGGCTGCTGAATCAGAATTCATTGTTGTTGTTGTCCCACCTCAGGCCGAAGAGGCCCTCAAGGGTGAATCAGATGATGTCCCCGAGCCGTTTGATGACCAAAATATTCCCCGAGCTGGGGGAACTCGGTAGACAAGCTGGAGGATCCTAGTTCTGAAGCTCTTTAGAAGCAAGAGAAGGCCCCGATCGATCCAGCCAGGGTTATTGAAGTGGGCGATTTCCCACCGTGCCCGACATTATCTCCGAGGGAGATACGGGATGCCCGAAATATAGAGTCTTCCGATATGGGGTCTTCCATCGGAGATAAGGAAGTTTTTGAAGGACTCTTCACTGGGGTCGAGGAAAACCCCGAGATCAATGCCTCAACCGAGAGGCTCCTCAAATAGGTAATCTTTTGTAAATTATGTTCAGGGATCTAATCCTCATCTTTCTAAGTTTGTTTCTTTTGCACTTTCACGCCATTGTACTTTACAATCAGGCCCTTGCTAAGTCTCAAGCCAAGTCGACCCACTACGAGGAAGAGTGCAAGAAGCTCTCTTCGGAGGCTGATGAGCTTAGATCTCTTTTTACCAAGAAGGAGGAAGAACTATGCGATCTTCGGGCTCGTTTGGAGGTGGTGTCTCGAGAGCGAATCGATCTTGCTGAGCAGGTAATACAACCTTCATTCATTTTTATTTACACGCCTGACCTACTTTAGCGTTTAACACCTTTGGGTTGATCTTTGCAACTTGAGAAGAGAAATGCCCTGACGAGGGAGGAGCTACGAGCCATGGATACCGAGTTTCTCTGACTCAAGAAGCATGTGAACGAGATGGCCTCCGAGAGAGATGCCCTCCAGGGGAGGTTGGCCTCGGTTGAGCATCATCTTCAGGATGCAAAGGCGGAGAGTAGTAAGTACAAGGATCTCCACCCTAAATCGGCTGTCGTGTTGTTCGTAGCCTGGGCTGAAGCCGATGCACTTATATCCTCGTACAAAGAGGATGCTACTGTTGCAAATGAACAATCCAGGAAGGTGTCTGAGGAGGTCGAGCTAAAAGTGACCCGAGCCCTGGATCATGCCCGATTAAATTCTCGGATGCAGGCTCTCGAGGATATATATGCAGGGGGCATCGATCTCTCTGCTGAGATCGAGAGGGTGAAGACCCTGGAAGAGGAATCAGCAACCCTGCTTACTTCTGATGGTGACTCGAGCAGTGGCTCAGAAGATGATGAAGACGAAGACGAAGTCTCCGAGGGGGAAGAGGTTGTTGAAGACCTGGGGACCGAGGGACGAGCCGTTGAAGGCACAACCTCTGAGGGAGCCGTTGGAGGCATAAACCCAGTAGTAGATTAGGTTTTTATTCATTCTCTTTTTTGTGTAAGGGATCAAGGCATGAGCCTTGTAAATACACCTCCGTGAACCTTTACTATATATAAAGGCCTTTGTTCTTTGTCATTTCTTGTGTTTCCTTTGCTTTTTTGGAATAGACTGTGATGCTTGTTGATAATTGGTCCGAAATTTTGGACTTTAAAATAAACCCTTAGGTTTTTTCTCTTGATGAGAAATACGTAATGGTCGATAGTTGATCGTTTGGGGCTCAGTCCTTGAGTCAAGTTTTGACTTGAGCTCATCGACTCTTAGGTTTTTGAATTGACCTCGAGGCCCTTTAGGCTAGCCCTTGGGCTCTTACGCATCGACCCTTAGGCTCTTTTGGATCGGACATGAAGCTCTTTAGGCTGGCCCTTAGGCTCTTACACATTGGCCCTTAGGCTCTTTAGGCTGGCCCTTGGGCTCTCACGCATTGGCCCTTAGGCTCTTTAGGCTGGCCCTTAGGTTCTTACGCATTGGCCCTTAGGCTCTTTTTGTATCGGGTCGATGCGATCTCTAATATGGCTATATTTTCCCTTCATTTCAGCTAAAACTTTTTGAAGTTTTTGTGTTCGTCCGACTCTTCGACGGCTCGATAAGAACCTCGATTCTGAGTTGATATGTGAGGACAAATGAGAACCTCGGGAGGTTCGCTCAAAGGATGAATTTTTGAAGCCTTTTTATTGAGGGATAATTTCTTCGAAGCCCTTTTATTCATGCCAAGGGTAGCCTGATTAACCAGCTCTTTTTGAAGTGTTTTCAAAGTATTTGAAGGCATGTAGTTTTATGGGGGCAGTTGGACGTCTCTGAGCCGCGTTAATTTGGCCGGAGCCTTTTGATATGAACGTAGTCTTTATGTTTGGCTGTAGCCTTTTAGTCCTGAGTGAGATAGCCTCGACGTCTATATTGAGGGTATGCCTTTTAGGGGTCTTACAAGTTTGAATATATAGCCTTGAATTTAATATCGGGATTATGCCTTTTTAAGGTCTTACAAATTTGGGCATGCCTCGTTGAGGTCTTACAGATTTGATGTTGCCTCATGGAGGGCTTATGGGTTCGATGTTGCCTCATTGAGGGCTTATGCATTTGGTGTTGCCTCATTGAGGGCTTATATTTTTTAGCATGCCTCTTCGAGGTCTTACATATTTGATATTGCCTTGATGAGGTCTTACGAGCTCAAAGTTTCCTGATCGAGGTTTTACGACTTCGAGTTTTGGTGGCTCGATGAGCTGGTTGCTGATGACAGTCCCCGAGTGTTCGGGAGTTTTTGACCCTGGAGCCGTTTCTTGTGAATATAGGAAACTTCTTTGAAGCGCAAAAGCGTTTTGATGATAAAAGATACTCCTTCGATTACTTGGTACA
>ML349877.1:0-19761 GCA_005239505.1 Nicotiana paniculata | reverse complement strand
AAATGGGGAAGTGGGGAAGGTGGGTTTTATATATATATATATACATAACTTACTTTTAGATTTAAAAAAAACTGTATAAATAAAAAAAACCCAATATTTACACTATAGTTTAAATTATACTAAGAAAAATACTATTATAACTTACATTTAAATTAGAAGAAGCCAAGTTTATATATAAATTTTCTTCTATTTAAACATAAGAACAAATCTTATATTCTAAGATTGTGAATATTTTTTGTAGTTTTTAATTTTATTAAATAAAACCTATTAAGAGTAAGATAAAAATTTAAAAGTATTAAGATTAGACCTAAAAGAAATATTTACACCAAAATAGTATAGAATTTTGGTGTGGTTAAAAATTAGTTGTTCACACCGGTAACGGCTCCGTACCAAGGCGTCCGACCTGGAGTATGGAAGGCGATAATAAGGGCACAACTGGCGGAATTCCAGTTTAATTACCATAAAATGCCAAAAAACGTAACTTGATCATTTCGAAGCATTGGTTATGGTTCCTAAGGTCGTATTTGATGTCCCTGACAAATATCATGCGATCCGGTACCGTCTTCGTACCAAGGCGTCCGGCCTGGACAATGGCAGGCGATAATACATGGACGACTGGCGGAATTCCAATTTATTTGCCATAAAATGCCAAAAAATGTAACTTAATCATTTCGATGCCTTGGTTATGGTTCCTTGGGTCGTATTTGCTATTCCAGACAAATATCATGCGATCCGGTACCGGCTCCGTACCAAGGCGTCCGGTCTGGACCATGGCAAGCACTAATACAGGCACGACTGGTGGAATTCTAGTTTAATTTCCATAAACTGCCAAAAAATGTAACTTGATCAATTCTAAGTGTTGGTTATGGTTCCTTAGGTCGTATTTGATGCCCCGAACAAATATCATGCGATCCGGTACGGCTCCGTACCAAGGCATCCGGCTTGGACCATGACAGGTGATAATACAGGCACGACTAGCGGAATTCGAGTTTAATTGCCATAAATGCCAAAAAATGTAACTTGATCATTTCGAAGCGTGTGTTGTGGTTCCTTGGGTCGTATTTGATGTCCCGTAAAAATATCATGCAATCCGGTACCGGCTCCGTACCAAGACGTCCGGCCTAGACCATGGCAGGAGATAATACAGGCACGACTGGCGGACTTCCAGTTTAATTGCCATAAAATTCCAAAAAATGTAACTTGATCATTTCGAAGCGCTGGTTATGGTTCCTTGGGTCGAATTTGATGTCCCAGACAAATATCATGCAATCCAATACCGGCTCCATACCAAGGCGTCCAGCTTGGACCATGGCAGGTGATAATAAAGGCACGACTAGCGGAATTTCAGTTTAATTGCCATAAACTGCCAAAAAATGTAACTTGATCATTTCGAACCATTGGTTATGGTTCCATGGTTCATATTTGATGTCCCGGACAAATATTATGCATTCTGGTACCAAATCCGTACCAAGGCGTTCGGTCTGGACCATGGTAGGCAATAATAAAGGCACGACTGGCGGAATTCGAGTTTCATATTCATAAAATGCCAAAAAAGGTAACTTGATTATTTTGAAGCGTTGGTTAAGATTGCTAAGGTCGTATTTTATGTCCCCGAAAAATATCATGCGATCCGGTACCGGCTCCATACTTAGGCGTCCGGCCTGGACCACGGCAGGAGATAATACAGGCCCGGCTGGCGGAATCCTAGTTTAATTTCCATAAAATTCCAAAACATTTAACTAGATAATTTCGAAGCGTTGGTTATGGTTCCTTGGTCGTATTTGATGTCCTAGAAAAATATCATCCAATCCGGTACAAGCTCCATACCAAGGCGTCCGACTTGGACAATGGCAGGCGACAATACAGGCACGACTAGAGGAGTGCCAGTTTAATTGCCATAAAATGCCAAAATATGTATCTTGATCATTTCTAAGCGTTGGTTATGGTTCCTAAGGTAGTATTTGATGTCCCGGACAAATATCATGCAATCCAGTACCGGCTCCGTACCAAGGCGTCCGGCCTGAACCATGGCAGAAAATAATATAGGTACGACTGGCGGAATTCCAGTTTAATTGCCATAGAATGCCAAAAAATGTTACTTGATCATTTCGAAGCGTTGGTTATGGTCCTTGGGTCGTATTTGCTGTCCTGGACAAATATCATACGATCCAGTACCGGTTCTGTACCAAGGCGTCTGGCCTGGACCATGTCAGACGATAATACAGGCACGAATGGTGGAATTCCGGTTTAATTGCCAGAAAATGCTAAAAAATGTAACTTGATCCTTTCGAAGCGTCGGTTACATTTCCTTGGGAGGTATTTGATGCTCCGGAGAAATATCATGCGATCGGGTACCGGCTTATTACCAAGGCGCCCGGCCTGGACCATGGCAGGTGATAATACAGGCACGACTGGCAGAATTCCAGTTTAATTGCCATAAAATGCCAAAACAATTAACTTGATCATTTCGAAGCGTTGGTTATGGTTCCTTGGGTCGTATTTCATGTCCCGGAAAAATATCATGCTATCCGGTACAGGCTCAATACCAAGGTGTCCGGCCTGGACCATGGCAGGCGATAATACAGGGACGACTAGCGGAATTCCAGTTTCATTGTCATTAAATGCCAAAAAATGTAACTTGATCATTTCCAAGCGTTGGTTATGGTTCCTAAGGTCATATTTGATGTCACGGACAAATATCATGCAATATGGTACCGGCTCCATACCAAGGCGTCCTGCTTGGACCATGGCAGGCGATAATACAGGCACGACTAGCGAAATTCCAGTTTAATTGCCATAAAATGCCAAAAAGTGTAACTTGATTATTTCTAAGCTATGGTTCCATAGGTCGTATTTGATGTCCAGGAAAAATATCCTGCAATCCGGTACCGGCTCCCTACCAAGGCGTTCGGTCTGGACCAAGGCAGGCAATAATACAGGCATGACTGGCGGAAAAATTCGAGTTTCATTGTCATAAAATGCCAAAAAATTTAACTTGATCATTTCGAAGCGTTGGTTATGGTTCTTAAGGTTGTATTTGATGTCCCAAAAATAAATGATGTGATCCGGTACCGGCTCCGTACCTAGGCGTCCGGCCTGGACCATGGCAGGCGATAATATAGGCATGACTGGCGGAATCCGAGTTTAATATCCATAAAATGCTAAAAAATGCAACTTGATCATTTCGAAACGTTGGTTATGGTTCCTTGGGTCATATTTTATGTCCCGTATAAATATTATGTGATTCGGTATCGGCTCCGTACCAAGGCGTCCGACATGGACAATAGCAGGCGATAATACAGGCACGACTGGCGGAATTCCAGTTTAATTGCCATAAAATGCTAAAAAATGTAACTTGAACAATTCGAAGAGTCGGTTATTGTTCCTTGGGAGGTAATTGATATCCCGGAGAAATATCATGCGATCGGGTACCAGCTTAGTACCAAGGCGTCTTGCCTGGACCATGGCAGGCAATAATACAGGCACGACTCGTAGAATTCCAGTTTAATTGCCATAAAATGCACAAAAAAGTAACTTGATCATTTCGAAGCGTTGGTTATGGTTCCTTGGGTCGTATTTGATGTCCCGAACAACTATCATGCGATTCGGTACCGGCTTAATACCCAGGCGTCCGGCTTGGACCATGGCATGTGATAATACAGTCACGACTAGCGGAATTCGAGTTTAATTTCCATAAATGCCAAATAATGTAACTTGATCATTTCGAAGCGTTGGTTGTGGTTCCTTGGGTCGTATTTGATTTCCCGGAAAAATATCATGCTATTTGGTAACGTCTCAATACCAAGGCGTCCGGCATGGACCATGGCAGGCGATAATACAAGCACAAATAGTGGAATTCTAGTTTAATTGCCAAAAAATGCTAAAAATGTAACTTGATCATTTTGAAGCGTCGGTTATGGTTCCTTGGGAGTTATTTTATGTCTCAGAGAAATATCATGCGATCGGGTACTGGGTTAGTACCAAGGCGTCTGGCCTGGACCATGGCAGGCGATAATACAGGCACGACTGGCGGAATTCCAATTTAATTGCCATAAAATGCCAAAAAAACTAACTTGATCATTTCAAAGCATTAGTTATGGTTCCTTGGGTCGTATTTCATGTCCCGGACAAATATCATGCTATCCGATACCAACTCCGTACCAAGGCGTCCGGCCTAGACCATGGCAAGCGATAATACAGGGACGACTAGCAGAATTCTAGTTTCATTGTCATAAAATGCCAAAAAATGTAAATTGATCATTTCCAAGCCTTGGTTATGGTTCCTAAGGTCACATTTGATGTCCCGAAAAAATATCATGCAATCCGGTACCGGCTCCGTACCAAGGCGTCCAGCTTGGACCATAGGCAGGCGATAATACATGCACGACTTCCAGTTTAATTACCATAAAATGCCAAAAAAATGTAACTTGATCATTTTGAAGCATTGGTTATGGTTCCATGGGTTGTATTTGATGTCCAGGACAAATATCATGCAATCCGGTACTGGCTCCGTACCAAGGCGTTCGGTCTGGACCATGGCAGGCGATAATACAGGCACGACTAGAGGAATTCGAGTTTCATTGTCATAAAATGCCAAAAAATGTAACTTGATCATTTCGAAGCATTGGTTATGGTTCCTAAGGTTGTATTTGATGTCCCGGAGAAATATCATGCGATCCGGTACCGGCTCCATACCTAGGCGTTCGGCCTGGACCATGGTAGGCGATAGTACATGCACGACAGGCGGAATCCGAGTTTAATTGCCATAAAATGTAAAAACATGTAACATGATAATTTTGAAACGTTGGTTATAGTTCTTTGGGTCATATTTGCTGTCTCGAATAAATATCATGCGATCCAGTATCGGCACTGTACCAAGGCGTCCGACCTGGACTATAGCAGGCGATAATACAGGTACGACTGGCGGAATTCCAGTTTAATTTCCATAAAATGCCAATACATTTAACTAGATCATTTTGAAGTGTTGGTTATGGTTCTTTGGGTCGTATTTGATGTCTCAGAAAAATATCATGCAATCCGGTACAGGTTCCGTACCAAGGCGTCCGGCCTGGACAATGGCAAGCGATAATACAGGTACGACTGGCGGAATCCTAGTTTAATTGCCATAAAATGCCAAAAAATATAACTTGATCATTTCGAAGTGTTGGTTATGGTTCCTTGGGTCGTATTTGATGTCCCGGAAAAATATCCAGCTATCCCGTACCGGCTCCGGGACCAAGGCGTCAGGCCTGGACAATGGCAGGCGATAATACAGGCACGATTGGTGGAATTCCAGTTTAATATTCATAAAATGCCAAAAAAATGTAACTTGATCATTTCGAAGTGTTGGTATGGTTCCTTGGGCCGTATTTGATGTCCCAGATAAATATCATATTATCCGGTACCGTCTCTGTACCAAGGCGTCCGGCCTGGACCATGGCAGTAGATAATACATGCACGACTTGCGGAATCCCAGTTTAATTGCCATAAAATGCAAAAAAACGTAAATTGATCATTTCGAAGCGTTGGTTATGGTTCCTTGGGTCGTATTTGATGTCCCAGAAAAATATCATGCTATCCGATATCGTCTCCGTACCAAGGTGTCCGGCCTGGACCATGGCAGGCGATAATACAGGCACGACGCAGAATTCTAGTTTAATTTCTATAAAATGCCAAAAAATGTAACTTGATCATTTTTAAGCGTTGGTTATGGTTCCTTAGGTCGTATTTGCTGTCCCGAACAACTATCATGCGATTCGGTACCGACTTCGTACCAAGGCGTCCGACTTGTACCATGGCAGGTGATAATACAGGCATGACTAGCGGAATTCGAGTTTAATTGCCATAAATGCCAAATAATGTAACTTGATCAATTCGAAACATTGGTTATGGTTCCTTGGGTCATATTTGATGTCCCGGAAAAATATCATGCGATTTGGTATCGGCTCCGTACCAGGGCGTCCGACCTAGAAAATGGCAGGCGATAATACAGGCACGACTGGCAGGATTCAAGTTTAATTTCCATAAAATGCCAAAACCTTTAACTAGATCATTTCGAAGCGTTGGTAATGGTTCCTTGGGTCGTATTTGATGTCCCAGAAAAATATCATGAAATCCGGTATAGGTTCCATACCAAGACGTCCTGCCTGGACAATGGTAGGCGATAATACACGCATGACTGGCGGAATCCCAGTTTAATTGCCATAAAATGCCAAAAAAACTAATTTGATCATTTCGAAGCGTTGGTTATGGTTCCTTGGGTCATATTTGATGTCCCGGATAAATATCATATTATCCGGTAACGGCTCTGTACCAAGGCGTCCGGCCTGGACCATGGCAGTAGATAATACAGGCACGACTCGCGGAATCCCAGTTTAATTGCCATAAAATGCAAAAAAATGTAAATTGATCATTTCGAAGCATTGTTTATGGTTCCTTGGGTCGTATTTGATGTCCCAAAAAAATATCATACTATTCGGTGTCGTCTCTGTACCAAGGCGTCCGGCCTGGACCATTGTAGGCGATAATACAGGCACGACGCAGAATTCTAGTTTAATTTCTATAAAATGCCAAAAAATGTAACTTGATCATTTTTAAGAGTTGTTTATGGTTCCTTGGGTCGTATTTGATGTCCCGAACAACTATAATGTGATTCGGTACCGGCTTCGTACCAAGGCGTCCGACTTAGACCATGGCAGGTGATAATACAGGCACGACTAGCGGAATTCGAGTTTAATTGCCATAAATGCCAAATAATGTAAGTTGATCATTTCGAAACGTTGGTTATGGTTCCTTGGGTCATCTTTGATGTCCCGGATAAATATCATGCGATTCGGTATCGGCTCCGTACCAAGGCGTCCGACCTAGAAAATGGCAGGCGATAATACAGGCACGACTCGCGGAATTCCTGTTTAATTTCCATAAAATGCCAAAACCTTTAACTAGATCATTTCGAAGCACTGGTTATGGTTTCTTGGTTCGTATTTGATGTCCCAGAAAAATATCATGAAATCCGGTACAGGTTCCATACCAAGGCGTCCGGCCTGGACAATGGTAGGTGATAATACACGCACGACTGGCGGAATCCCAGTTTAATTGCCATAAAATGCCAAAAAATGTAATTTGATCATTTCGAAGCATTGGTTATGGTTCCTTGGGTCGTATTTGATGTCCCGGATAAATATCATATTATCCGGTACCGGCTTTGTACAAAGGCGTCCGGCCTAGACCATGGCAGTAGATAATACAGGCACGACTCGCGGAATCCCAGTTTAATTTCCATAAAATGCCAAAAAATGTAATTTGATCATTTCGAAGCATTGTTTATGGTTCCTTGGGTCGTATTTGATGTCCCAGAAAATATCATGCTATCCGGTACCGTCTCCGTACCAAGGCGTCCGTCCTGGACCATGGTAGGCGATAATACAGGCACGACGCGGAATTCAAGTTTAATTTCTATAAAATGCCAAAAAATTTAACTTGATCATTTTTATGCATTGGTTATGGTTCCTTGGGTCGTATTTGATGTCCCGAACAACTATCATGCGATTCGGTACCGGCTTCGTACCAAGGCGTCCGACTTGGACCATGGCAGGTGATAATACAGGCACGACTAGCATAATTTGAGTTTAATTTCCATAAATACCAAATAATGTAACTTGATCATTTCAAAACGTTGGTTATGGTTCCTTGGGTCATATTTGATGTCCCGGATAAATATCATGCGATTCGGTACCGGCTTCGTACCAAGGCGTCCGACTTGGACCATGGCAGGTGATAATACAGGCACGACTAGCATAATTTGAGTTTAATTTCCATAAAATGCCAAAAAATGTAACTTGATCATTTCAAAACGTCGGTTATGGTTCCTTGGGTCATATTTGATGTCCCGGATAAATATCATGCGATTCGGTATCGGCTCCAAACCAAGGCGTCCGACCTGGAAAATGGTAGGCGATAATACAAGCAAGACTGGCGGAATTCCAGTTTAATTTCCATAAAATGCCAAAACATTTAACTAGATCATTTCAAAGCGTTGGTTATGGTCTTTAGGTCGTATTTGATGTCCCAGAAAAATATCATGAAATCCGGTACAGGTTCCATACCAAGGCGTCCGGCCTGGACAATGGTAGGCGATAATACAGGAACGACTGGAGGAATCCCAGTTTAATTTCCATAAAATGCCAAAAAATGTAACTTGATCATTTCAAAGCGTTGGTTATGGTCCTTGGGTCGTATTTTCTGTCCCCGGACAAATATCATGCGATCCGGTACCGGCTCCGTACCAAGGCGTCCGACATGGACCATGGAAGGTGATAATACAGGCACGACTAGCATAATTTGAGTTTAATTGCCATAAATACCAAATAATGTAACTTGATCATTTCAAAACGTTGGTTATGGTTCCTTGGGTCATATTTGATGTCCCGGATAAATATCATGCGATTTGGTATCGGCTCCAAACCAAGGCGTCCGACCTGGAAAATGGTAGGCGATAATACAAGTACGACTGGCGGAAATCCAGTTTAATTTCCATAAAATGCCAAAACATTTAACTAGATCATTTCGAAGCGTTGGTTATGGTTCCTCAGATGGTATTTGATGTCCCAGAAAATATCATGAAATCCGGTACAGGTTCCATAACAAGGCGTCCGGCCTGGACAATGGTAGGCGATAATACACGCACGACTGGCGGAATCCCAGTTTAATTGCCATAACATGCCAAAAAATGTAAATTGGTCATTTTGAAGCGTTGGTTATGGTTCCTTGGGTCGTATTTGATGTCCCGGATAAATATCATATTATCTGGTACCGGCTCTGTACCAAGGCGTCCGGCCTGGACCATGGCAGTAGATAATACAGGCACGACTCACGGAATCCCAGTTTAATTGCCATAACATGCCAAAAAATGTAAATTGGTCATTTTGAAGCGTTGGTTATGGTTCCTTGGGTCGTATTTGATGTCCCAGAAAAATATCATGCTATCCGGTACCGTCTCTGTACCAATGCGTCCGGCCTGGACCTTGGTAGGCGATAATACAGGCACGACGCGGAATTCTAGTTTAATTTTTATAAAATGCCAAAAAATGTAACTTGATCATTTTTAAGCATTGGTTATGGTTCCTTGGGTCGTAATTGACGTCCCGAACAACTATCATGCGATTCGGTATCGGCTTCGTACCAAGGCGTCCGACTTGGACCATGGCAGGTGATAATACAGACACGACTAGCGGAATTCGATTTTAATTGCCATAAATGCCAAATAATGTAACTTGATAATTTCGAAATGTTGGTTATGGTTCCGTGGGTCATATTTTATGTCCCAGATAAATATCATGCGATTCGGTATCGGCTCCGTACCAATTCGACCTGGAAAATGGCAGGTGATAATACAAGCACGACTGGCGGAATTTCAGTTTAATTTCCATAAAATGCCAAAACATTTAACTTGATCATATCGAAGCGTTGGTTATGGTCCTTGGGTCGTATTTAATGTCCTAGAAAAATATCATGAAATCTGGTACAGGTTCCATACCAAGGCGTCCGGCCTGGACAATGGTAGGCGATAATACACGCACGACTGGCGGAATACCAGTTTAATTGCCTTAAAATGCCAAAAAATGTAACTTGATCATTTCGAAGCATTGGTTATGGTCCTTGGGTTGTATTTGCTGTCCCGAACAAATATCATGTGATCCGGTACCGGCTCCGTACCAAGGCGTCCGGCCTGGACCATGGCAATCGATACTACAGGCAAGAATGGTGCAATTCCAGTTTAATTGCCACAAAATGCTAAAAAATGTAACTTGATCATTTCGAAGCGTTGGTTATGGTTCCTTGGGAGGTATTTGATGTCCCAGATAAATATCATGCAATCGGGTACCGGCTTATTACCAAGGCGTCCGACCTGGACCATGGCAGGCGATAATAGAGGCACGACTGGTAGAATTCCAGTTTAATTACCATAAAATGCCAAAAAAGTAACTTGATCATTTTGAAGCGTTGGTTATGGTTACTTGGGTCGTATTTTATGTCCCGGACATATATCATGCTATCCGGTACTGTCTCCGTACCAAGGCGTCCGGCCCCGACCATGGCAGGCGATAATAGAGGCACGACTGGTAGAATTCCAGTTTAATTACCATAAAATGCCAAAAAATGTAACTTGATCATTTCGAAGCGTTGGTTATGGTTCCTTGGATCGTATTTGATGTCCCAGAAAAATATCATGCTATCCGGTACTGTCTCCGTACCAAGGCGTCCGGCCCGGACCATGGCAGGCGATAATACAAGCACGACTGGCGGAATCCCAGTTTAATTGCCATAAAATGCCAAAAAATGTAACTTGATCATTTCGAAGCGTTGGTTATGGTTTCTGGGGTCGTATTTGATTTCCCGGAAAACTATCATGCGATTCGGTACCGGCTTCGTACCAAGGCGTACGACTTGGACCATGGCAGGTGATAATACAGGCACAACTAGCGGAATTCGAGTTTAATTTCCATAAATGCCAAATAATGTAACTTGAGCATTTTGAAGCATTGGTTGTGGTTCCTTGGGTCGTATTTGATTTCCCGGAAAAATATCATGCTATCTGGTAACGTCTCTATACCAAGGCGTCCGGCGTGGACCATGGCACGCGATAATATAGGCACGAATGGTTGAATTCCAGTTTAATTGCCAGAAAATGCTAAAAATGTATCTTGATCATTTCGAAGCGTCGGTTATGGTTCCTTGGGAGGTATTTTATGTCTCAGAGAAATATCATGCGATTGGGTACCGGCTTAGTACCAAGGCGTCTGGCCTGGACCATCACAGGCGATAATACAGTCACGATTGGCAGAATTCCTGTTTAATTGCCATAAAATGCGAAAAAAGTAACTTGATCATTTCGAAGCGTTAGTTATTGTTCCTTGGGTCGTATTTTATGTCCCGGACAAATATCATGCTATCCCGTACCGGCTCCGTACCAAGGCGTCCGGCCCGGGCCATGGCAGGCAATAATACAGGCACGATTGGCGGAATTCCAGTTTAATTGCCATAAAATGCCAAAAAATGTAACTTGATCATTTTGAAGTGTTGGTTATGGTTCCTTGGGTCGTATTTGATGTCCCGGACAAATATCATATTATCCGGTACCAGCTCTGTACCAAGGCGTCCGGCCTGAACCATGGCAGTAGATAATACATGCACGACTAGCGAAATTCCAGTTTAATTGCCATAAGATGCGTAAAAATGTAACTTAATTATTTCGAAGCATTGGTTATGGTTCCATGGAACGTATTTGATGTCCAGAACAAATATTATACAATACCGGCTCCGTACCAAGGCGTTCGGTCTGGACCATGGAAGGCGATAATACAGGCACGACTAGCGGAATTCGAGTTTCATTGTAATAAAATGCCAAAAAATGTAGCTTGATCATTTTGAAGCATTGGTTATGGTTCCTAAGGTCGTATTTGATGTCCCAAACAAATATCATGTGATCCGGTACCGGCTTCGTACCTAGGCGTCCGGCTTGGACCATGGCAAGCGATAATATATGCACGACTGGCGGAATCTGAGCTTAATTGCCATAAAATGTGAAAACATGTAACTTGATCATTTTGAAACATTGGTTATGGTTCCTTGGGTCATATTTGATGTCCCAGATAAATGTCATGCGATCCGGTAACGACTCCGTACCAACGCGTCCGACCTGGACAATAGCAGGCGATAATACAGGTACGACTGGTGGAATTCAAGTTTAATTTCCATAAAATGCCAAAATATTTAACTAGATCATTTCGAATCGTTGGTTATGGTTCTTTGGGTCGTATTTGATGTCTCAGAAAAATACCATGCAATCCGGTACAGGTTCCGTACCAAGGCGTCCGGCCTGGACAATGGCAGGCGATAATAAAGGGCACGACTCGCGGAATCCAGTTTAATTGCCATAAAATGCCAAAAAATGTAACTTGATCATTTTGATGCGTTGGTTATGGTTCCTTTGGTCGTATTTGATGTCCCGGAAAAATATCCAGCTATCCGGTACCGGCTCCGTACCAAGGCGTCCGGCCTAGACCATGGCAGGCGATAATACAGGCATGATTGGCGGAATTCCAGTTTAATTACCATAAAATGCCAAAAAATGTAACTTGATCATTTCTAAGCATTGGTTATGGTTCCTTGGATCTTATTTGACGTCCCGGAAAAATATCATGCTATCCAGTACCGGCTCCGTACCAAGGCGTCCGACCTAGACCATGGCAGGCGATAATACAGGCACGATTGGCGGAATTCCAGTTTAATTGCCATAAAATTCCAAAAAATGTAACTTGATCATTTCGAAGCATTGGTCATGGTTCCTTGGGTCATATTTGATGTCCAAGACAAATATCCTATTATCCGGTACCGGCTCTGTACCAAGGCGTCTGGCCTTGACCATGGCAGGCGATAATACAAGCACGACTGGCGGAATCCCAATTTAATTGTCATAAAATTCCAAAAAATGTAACTTGATCATTTCGAAGCTTTGGTTATGGTTTCTGGGGTCGTATTTGATTTCCCGGAAAAATATCATGCTATCCGGTACCGTCTCCATACCAAGGCGTCCGGCCTGGACCATGGCATGCGATAATACAGGCACGACAGGCGGAATTATAGTTTAATTTCTATTAAATGCCAGAAAATGTAACTTGATCCTTTTTAAGCATTGGTTATGGTTCCTTAGGTTGTATTTGATGTCCCAAAAAAATATCATGCGATCCGGTACTGGCTTCGTACCAAGGCGTCCGACTTGGACCATGGGAGATGATAATACAGGCACAACTAGCAGAATTCAAGTTTAATTGCCATAAATGCCAAATAATGTAAGTTGATCATTTCGAAGCATTAGTTTTGGTTCCTTGGGTTATATTTGATGTCTCAGAAAAATATCATGCTATCCGGTACCGGTTCCGTACCAAGGCGGCCGGCCTGGACCATGGCAGGCGATAATATAGGCACGAATGGTGGAATTCCAGTTTAATTGCCACAAACTGCTAAGAAATGTAACTTGATCATTTCAAAGCATCGGTTATGGTTCCTTGGGAGGTATTTGATGTCCCGGAGAAATATCATGCGATCCGGTACCGGGTTAGTACCAAGGCGTCCGGCCTGGACCATGGCAGAGGATAATACAGGCACGACTGGCGAAATTCCAATTTAATTGCCATAAAATGTCAGAAAAAGTAACTTGACCATTTCGAAGCGTTGGTTATAGTTCCTTGGGTCGTATTTCATGTCCCGGACAAATATCATGCTATCCAGTACCGTCTCCGTATCAAGGCGTCCGACCTGGACCATGGCAGGCGATAATACAGGGACGACTAGCGGAATTCCAGTTTCATTGTCATAAAATGACAAATAATGTAACTTGATCATTTCCAACCATGGTTATGGTTCCTAAGGACGTATTTGATGTCCCGAACAAATATCATGCAATCTGGTACCGGCTCCGTACCATGGCGTCCAGCTTGGACCATGGCAGGCGATAATACAGGCACGACTAGCGAAATTCCAGTTTAATTGCCATAAAATACCAGAAAATGTAACTTGATCATTTCGAAGCATTGGTTATGGTTCCATGGGTAGTATTTGATGTCCAGGACAAATATCAAGCAATCCGGCACCGGCTCCATACCAAGGCGTCTGGACCATGGCAGGCGATAATACAGGCACGACTAGCGGAATTCGAGTTTCATTGTCATAAAATGCTAAAAATGTAACTTGGTCATTTCGAAGCATTGCTTATGGTTCCTAAGGTCGTATTTGATGTCCCAGAAATAAATCATGCGATCCGGTACCAGCTACGTACCTAGGCGTCCGGCCTAGACCACGGTAGGCGATAATATAGGCACGACTGGTGGAGTCCGAGTTTAATTGCCATAAAATGCTAAAAAATGTAATTTGATCATTTCAAAATGTTGGTTATGGTTCCTTGGGTCATATTTGATGTCCCGGATAAATATCATGCGATTCGGTGACGGCTTCATACCAAGGCGTCCGACCTGGACAATGGCAGGCGATAATACAGGCACGATTGGCAGAATTCCAGTTTAATCCATAAAATGCCAAAACATTTAACTAGATCATTTTGAAGCGTTGGTTATGGTTCCTTGGGTCGTATTTGATGTCCCAGAAAAATATCATGCAATCCGGCACAGGTTCCGTACCAAGGCATCCGGCCTGGACAATAGCAGGCGATAATATAGGCATGACTGGCGGAATCCCAGTTTAATTACCATAAAATGCCAAAAAATGTAACTTGATCATTTCGAAGCGTTGGTTATGGTTCCTTCGGTCGTATTTGATGTTCCGGAAAAATATCATGCTATCCGGTACCGTCTCCATACCAAGGCGTCCGACCTGGACTATGGCAGGCCATAATACATGTATGATTGGTGGAATTCCAGTTTAATTGTCATAAAATGCCAAAAAATGTAACTTGATAATTTCGAAGCATTGGGTATGGTTCCTTGGGTCGTATTTGATGTCCCGGATAAATATCATATTATCCGGTACCGGTTATGTACCAAGGCGTCCAGCCTGGTCCATGGCCGTCGATAATACAGGCACGACTGGCGGAATCCCAGTTTAATTGCCATAAAATGCCAAAAAATATAAATTGATCATTTCGAAGCATTGGTTATGGTTCCTTTGGTCGTATTTGATGTCCCAGAAAAATATCATGATATCCGGTACCGTCTTCGTACCAAGGCGTCCGGCCTGGACCATGGCAGGCGATAATACAGGCACGACGCGGAATTCTAGTTTACTTTCTATTAAATGCCAAAAAATGTAACTTGATCATTTAAAAGTATTGGTTATGGTTCCTTGGGTCGTATTTGATGTCCCGAACAAATATCATGCGATTCGGTACCGGCTTCGTACCAAGGCGTCCGGCTTGGACCATGGCAGGTGATAAAATATGCACGACTAGCTGAATTCGAGTTTAATTGCCATAAATGTTAAATAATGTAACTTGATCATTTCGAAGCGTTGGTTGTGGTTCCTTGGGTCGTATTTGATATCCCAGAAAAATATCATGCTATCTGGTAATGGCTCCATACCAAGGCGCCCGACCTGGACCATGGCAGGCGATAATACATGCATGAATGGTGGAATTCCGGTTTAATTGCCAGAAAATGCTAAAAAATGTAACTTGATCATTTTGAAGCATTGGTTATGGTTCCTTGGGAAGTATTTTATGCCTCGGATAAATATCATGCGATCGGGTACCGGCTTTGTACCAAGGCGTCTGGCCTGGACCATGGCAGGCGATAATACAGGCACGACTGGCAGAATTCCAGTTAAATTGCCATAAAATTCCAAAAAAAGTAACTTGATCATTTCGAAGCGTTGGTTATGGTTCGTTGGGTCGTATTTCATATCCCGGAAAAATATCATGGTATCCGGTACTGGCTCCATACCAAGGCGTCCGACCTGGACCATGGCAGGCGATAATACAGGGACGATTAGCGGAATTCCAGTTTCATTGTCATAAAATGCCAAAAAATGTAATTTGATCATATACAAGCATTAGTTATGGTTCCTAAGGTCGTATTTGATGTCCCGGACAAATATCATTCAATCCGGTACCGACTCCGTACCAAGGCGTCCAGCTTGGACCATGGCAGGCGATAATACAGGCACGGCTAGCGAAATTCAAGTTTAATTGCCATAAAATGCCAAAAAAATATAACTTGATCATTTCGAAGCATTGGTTATGGTTCCATGGGTCGTATTTGATGTCTAGGACAAATATCATGCAATCCGGTACCGGCTCCGTACCAAGGCGTTGGGTCTGGACCATGGAAGGCGATAATACAAGCACGACTGGCGGAATTCGAGCTTCATTGTCATAAAATGCCAAAAAATGTAACTTGATCATTTCGAAACGTTAGTTATGGTTCCTTGGGTCATATTTTATGTTCCGGATAAATATCATGCGATCCGGTACGGGCTCCGTACCAAGGGGTCCGACCTGGACAATAGCAGGCGATAATACAAGTACGACTGGCGGAATTCCAGTTTAATTTCCATAAAATGCCAAAAAATGTAACTTGATCATTTCGAAACGTTAGTTATGGTTCCTTGGGTCATATTTTATGTTCCGGATAAATATCATGCGATCCGATACCGGCTCCGTACCAAGGCGTCTGGCCTGGACCATGGCAGGCGATAATACAGGCACGAATGGTCGAATTCAGGTTTAATTGCCACAAAATGCTAAAAAATGTAACTTGATCATTTCGAAGCGTTGGTTATGGTTCCTTGGGTCGTATTTCATGTCCCGGACAAATATCATGCTATCCGGTACCGGCTCCGTACCAAGGCGTCCGGCCTGGACCATGGCAGGCGATAATGCAGGGACGACTAACGGAATTCCAGTTTCATTGTCATAAAATGCCAAAAACAATGTAACTTTATCATTTACATCCATTGGTTATGGTTCCTAAGGTCGTATTTAATGTCCCGGAAAAATATCATGCAATCCGGTATCGGCTCCATACCAAGGCGTCCAGCTTGGACCATGGCAGGCGATAATACAAGCACGACTAGCGAAATTCCAGTTTAATTGCCATAAAATGCCAAAAATTGTAACTTGATCATTTCGAAGCATTGGTTATGGTTCCATGGGTCGTATTTGATGTCCAAGACAAATATCATGCAATCAAGTACCGGCTCCGTACCAAGGCGTCCGGTCTGGACCATGGCAGGGGATAATACAGGCACGACTAGCGAAATTCCAGTTTAATTGCCATAAAATGCCAAAAATTGTAACTTGATCATTTCGAAGCATTGGTTATGGTTCCATGGGTCGTATTTTGATGTCCAGGACAAATATCATGCAATCCGGTACCGGCTCTGTACCAAGGTGTTCGGTCTGGACCATGGAAGGGGATAATACAGGCACGACTAGCGAAATTCCAGTTTAATTGCCATAAAATGCCAAAAAATGTAACTTGATCGTTTTGAAGCATTGGTTATGGTTCCTTGGGTCGTATTTCACTGCTAGGACAAATATCATGCAATCTGATACCGGCTCCGTACCAAGGCGTTCGGTCTAGACCATGGCAGCGGATAATACAGGCATGACTAGCGAAATTCTAGTTTTATTGCCATAAAATGCCAAAAAATGTAACTTGATCATTTCGAAGCATTGGTTATGGTTCCTTGGGTCGTATTTAATGTCCGGGAAAAATATCATGCTATCCGGTACTGGCTCCGTATCAAGGATTCCGGCCTGGACCATGGCAGGCGATAATACAGGCACGATTGACGGAATTCCAGTTTAATTGCCTTAAAATGCTAAAAAATGTAACTTGATCATTTCAAGCGTTGGTTATGGTTCCTTGGGTCATATTTGATGTCCCGAAAAAATATCATGTTATCTGGTACTGGCTCCGTAGCAAGGCATTCCGCCTGGACCATGGTAGGCGATAATAGAGGTACGATTGGCGGAATTCCAGTTTAATTGCCATAAAATGCCAAAAAATGTAACTTTATCATTTCCATCTGTTGGTTATGATTCCTAAGGTCGTATTTGATGTCCCGGAAAAATATCATGCAATCCGGTACCGGCTCCGTACCAAGGCGTCCAGCCTGGACCATTGCAGGCGATAATACAGGCACGACTTGCAAAATTCCAATTTAATTGCCATAAAATGCCAAAAAATGTAACTTGATCATTTCGAAGCATTGGTTATGGTTCCATGGGTCGTATTTGATGTCCAGGACAAATATCATGCAATCCGTTATCGGCTCCGTACCAAGGTGTTCGGTCTGAACCATCGCAGGGGATAATACAGGCACGACTAGCGAAATTTCAGTTTAATTGCCATAAAATGCCAAAAAATGTAACTTGATCGTTTTGAAGCATTGGTTATGGTTCCTTGGGTCGTATTTCAAATCCCGGAAAAATATCATGCAATCCGATACCGGCTCCGTACCAAGGCGTTCGGTCTGGACAGTGGCAGGGGATAATACAGGCATAACTAGCGAAATTCCAGTTTAATTGCCATAAAATGCCAAAAAATGTAACTTGGTCATTTTGAAGCATTGGTTATGGTTCCTTGGGTCGTATTTAATGTCCCGAATAAATATCATGCTATCCAGTACTGGCTCCGTATCAAGGCGTCCGACCTGGACCATGGCAGGCCATAATACAGGCACGATTGACGGAATTCCAGTTTAATTGCCATAAAATGCCAAAACATGTAACTTGATCATTTCGAAGAGTTGGTTATGGTTCCTTGGGTCGTATCTGATGTCCCGAAAAAATATCATGTTATCCGGTACCGGCTCCGTAGCAAGGCGTCCCGCCTGGACCATGGCAGGCGATAATACAGGCACGATTGACGGACTTCCAGTTTAATTGCCATAAATTGCCAAAAAATTTAACTTGATCATTTCGAAGAGTTTGTTATGGTTCCTTGGGTCGTATCTGATGTCCCGGAAAAATATCATGTTATCCGGTACCGGCTCCGTAGCAAGGCGTCCCGCCTGGACCATGGCAGGCGATAATACAGGTACGATTGGCGGAATTCCAGTTTAATTGCCATAAAATGCCAAAAAATGTAACTTGATCATTTTGAAGCGTTGGTTATGGTTCCTTGGGTCGTCTTTGATGTACCGGAAAAATATCCTACTATACGGTACCGGCACCATACCAAGGCGTCTGGCCTGGACCATGGCAGGCGTAATACAGGCACGACTGGCGAAATCCTAGTTTAATGGCCATAAAATGCCAAGAAATTTAACTTGATCATTTCGAAGCGTTGGTTATGGTTCCTAACATCGTATTTGATGTCCCGGAAAAATATCATGCTATCCCGTACCGGCACCGTACCAAGGCGTCCGGCCTGGACCATGGCATGTGATAATACAAGCACGAACGGTGGAATTCCAGTTTAATTGCCAGAAAATGCTAAAAAATGTAACTTGATCATTTCGAAGCATCGGTTATGGTTCCTTGGGAGGTATTTTATGTCCCAGAGAAATACCATGCGATCGGGTACCGACTTAGTACCAAGGAGTCCGGCCTGGACCATGGCAGGGGATAATACAGGCACGACTGGCGGAATTCCAGTTTAATTGCCATAAAATGCCAAAAAAAGTAACTTGATCATTTTGAAGCGCTAGTTATGGTTCCTTGGGTTGTATTTCCTGTCTCGGATAAATATCATGCTATCCGGTACCAGTTCCGTACCAAGGCGTCCGGCCTGGGGCAGGCGATAATACAGGGACGACTAGCGGAATTCCAGTTTCATTGTCATAAAATGCCAAAATATTGCAACTTGATCATTTAAAAGCGTTGGTTATGGTTCCTAAGGTCGTATTTGATGTCCCGGAAAAATATCATGCGTTCTGGTACTGGCTTCGTACCAAGGCGTCTTGCATGGACCATTGAAGGCTATAATACAGGCACGATTGGCAGAATTCCAGTTTAATTACCATAAAATCACAAAAAATGTAACTTGATCATTTCGAAGCGTTGGNCCTGGACCATGGCAGGCGATAATACAGGCACGACTGTCGGAATCCCAGTTTAATTGCCATAAAATGCCAAAAAATGTAACTTGATCATTTCGAAGCGTTGGTTGTGGTTCCTTGGGCCTTATTTCATGTCCCGGAAAAATATCCTATTATCCAGTACCGGCTCTATACCAAGGCGTCTAGCCTGGACCATGGCAGGCGATAATACAGGAACGACTGGCGAAATCCCAGTTTAATTGC
>ML349875.1:0-30813 GCA_005239505.1 Nicotiana paniculata | reverse complement strand
TATATATATATATATATATATATATATATATATATATATATATATATATATATATACATGTCCGATCCCAAAACCAACCCGGCCGTGATGGCGCCTATCATGATACTAGGCTAGCCAATTCGTTATGCATAACATAAAAAACCTTTCGTTTGATTTAATATCAACCAATAAATCTTCCATTTTAGCATTTCAAACCAAATAAAGCTAGGTAAAACATTTAAATACAGCCCCAAAACCCGGAGTCATCAGTCATGAGCAACTAAAAGGAAATACAAAATCTGGTATTGTTCCCTTAATACGAACAAGTATGAGAACAAGAAAAATGACTAAATAGGAAGGAGAAGGCAAGGATGCGGACGCCGTGCAGCTACCTTGCAATCTCCGAAGCTCCAGAGAGAGTAAACCAGCTCTCACTCGGTCCTGGCACATGAATCTACACACAAGGTGCAGGGGTTAACGTGAGTACACCAACTCAGTAAGTAACAAGACCAACATGTGGACTGAGGGGTAGTGACGGACTAAACCTCCACATTTATATCATAACCAAGGTACAAAAATTTAGGCATGCTTTCAGTTGATTAGACAGCTTAAAGTGATAAGACAAGTACAATTCTGAACAATTTAAAATATATGTACAACTCAATATATTCTACATGCCAATGTATCAAACAATATGAAATGCACAATGTGCTTCCACTCTCATATACTTGTCCACTCAGTATTGTATACGACTCGCATGACCCGGGGAAGATCTATCCCAGAATATATACACATCAGACAGAAGTCACTCAATACTGAGAAAGACCGATCCAGCCCTAAGGAGAAGATCCATCTCTAGATAATGATACACCTCACAACCACTCGGTATTGTATATGGCTCAATGGCCTAGGGAAGATCCATCCCAGAATACGTACACACGTCACTGACCTCAGTCGCTCAGTACCGATGGAAACAGACCAATCCAGCCGCGTGGAGAAGATCCATCTCCAAGCATAAACACTTCGAACAAGATCCACGTCCAGGGAAGATCCATCCTTCAAATATCATTGCGCTCAGTTGGGGTGTGTTACAGACTCCGGAGGGGCTCCTACAACCCAAGCGCTATCATAAGCAAGACCCAGGCATAATCAATATAACATGCTGCGGTGTGCATCCCGATCCCATATCTGTCACTCAATATCAGGCTCTCGGCCTCACTCAGTCATCACTCTCCAGTCTCGCTCACATAGCCCGAATCAATGATATAATGTGCAAAACAAAAATTAACGAGTCTGAGACATGATATGATATGCAATGACAAGACTGAGTATATAATATCAATGAAACACATGAGATGACGACAATAAACGACCACTCCGGTCCCAACAACATCGGCGTGAAACCTTAACATAATATCTAGCATGATTTCTAGCATGTTTGCATTTAAGATGACCACTCGGGTCTCAATAGTATCAGCGTGAAGGCTTAACATAGTATTTAGCATGATTTCCAGCATGTTCACATCAACCACATTTACAGAAGCACAAATATCAACAAGAGAGAACGAGTAAACGGTGCCATGGGATGAACCAGGTCACAAGTCTCACGATGCACGCCCGCACGCCCATCACTTGGCATGTGCGTCACCCAATTCTAATCACATAATACGTAGTTCGGCATTTCAAACCCTCATAACCAAGATTGGAAGCATTACTTACCTCAATCAAGCCAAAACTCTACTCTGCAATGCCCTTGCCGCTCGACTCGGTCAAAAATTGCCCCGAATATAACCAAAATCAGTATTATATCATTAATATATGCTAAAGGAGCAAATCCCACATCAAAATTATCAAATTACATCACAAATCCCGAATTCGGCCAAACCCGACCCCCAGGCCCACGTCTCGGAACTCGACAAAAATCACAAAACTAGAATCCTTATTCACTCACGAGCTACCCATCTCAAATTCATCGAGATCCGACCTCAAATACCCATTCAAATCCCCAAAAGAATTCTCAAACTTTTCTTCCATCTTTCCCCCAATTTCCACTCCAATTCCCCAAATTAAATGGTGAAATTCAAGACTAAATCATGGAATTGAACCAAAACCGAGTGAGAAATGCTTACTCCAATCACTCTAATGAAAATATCTTCAAAATTTTCCTTCTCCCGAGATCTCCAATGGTTTTTGAGGTTTTGGACTTAAACCCTCGACTTTTGAATATAAAACTGTCTGCCCAGGCTTTTCTTCATCGCGAACGCGACGACCCTCTCGCGTTCGTGTAGACCAACCTCGACTGCCTCCCACTTAACCCTTCGCGAACGTGGCCAATGCTTCACGAATGTGAAGATTTACAATTCTCAAACCATCACGGAGACGATCCCTACCTCGCGAACGAGTAGACTAAGGACCTGAGGTCCCCAACTGCCAACTCCTATTCGCGAACGCGGGCTTCTGAGCGCGAACGTGGTGCTTCCTACATTCAGACTCTCGCGTTCGCGTCCGCCACTTCGCGAACGCGTAAAAAAAAATCCTCAGCCCCCAAATTACTCTTCTCGAATGCGGCACCCCACCCGCGAATGCGATGAACAAAATTTCTCTGCAACAACACCAGAAAATCTGCCAAGCTTAAATCCAAGATTTGGTCCGTTACCCCCCCCCCTCTCCGAAACTCAATCGAGGACCTCGGTACCTAAACCAAACATGATAACACATCCCATAACCTTATTCAACTTAGTCGAGCCTTCGAACCACTCAAAACAACGCCAAAACACTAAATAAACCTCGGATTCAAGCCTAAGAACTTAGAAACTTCCAAATTCCGCCAACGATGTCGAAACCACTCATGCCATGTCCGAATGACCTGAAAATTTGCACACACCTCCAAAATGACAATACGAACCTTTTCCAACTTCTAAAATTCCATTCCTGCCCCGATAGTGAATATTTCACTGCCGACCGGAAATCGCCAAAAAACCAATTTCGCCAATTCAAGTCTAATTCTACCACGGATCTCTGAATAATATTCCGAATACATTAATAAGTCCCAAATCACCTAACGAAGCTATCTGAACCATAAAACCTACAATTCGAGATCATATACCTATAAGTCAACTTCCGATTGACTTTTTCAATTATTGAACCAAGTTAAGAGACTAAGTGTCTCATATCTCTCCACAATCACTCTGAACCCGATCCAACCAACCCAACACAACACAAAAGAGATGAACCACACATAATGAAGCAGAAATGGGGGAAACGACGCTAAAACTCTCGAAATGACCGACCAGGTCGTTACTATATATATATATATATATACTCTAAGTGTTTAGTATATAAGCTATATTCGATATAACATTAGCTATATTAAGATGTATCTCTCTCTCTCTCTCTATATATATATATATATATATACACTAAGTGTATAGTATATAATCTATATTCGATATAACATTAGCTATATTAAGAAGTCTATATATATATATAGTATAGTATAATGTGTGTGTGTGTGTGTGTGTGTGTATATATATATATATATATATATATATATATATATATATATATATATATAAATTTACCAAACTTATTATTGAGAAGTTCTTCAATGTCATCAAAACTTTTTAATTTAAAAGCATTGTTCTAATAGTCTGACTATTATCAGACCATCTTCCTGAGAAGTGTTCTATAATATTCATTACTAAAAAATAGACACATATATACATATATAAGATGTATATATAGTATAGTATAATATATATGCTAAGTGTATAGTATATAATCTATATTTGATATAACATTAGCTATATTAAGATGTCTATATATATATAGAGTATAGTATAGTGTGTGTGTGTATATATATATATATAAACTATACCCGCCTTTCTACGTTGGTCTTCTATTTGCACTGCCCCGAGGTCAAGGACCTTCGATATGACCCCTCGATGCCAAAACTCGAGCCTTCGAGCCTTCTAAGCACCGTAATGACCGTAAAATCGGGCTCTCCGATTTTAGCAGTATACAGATAGTCCCCGCGTTTCTTAGAATGAAGTGATAAGAAACGGTCTTGAATTCTTGCCTCTTCGAGACGTCAGGCCTTCAGAGCATTAAATGATGTGACATAAAAAGCTGCACAGAGGTCGATGTCAACACAATTTTAGAGAAGCCCATGAACCGTTATTAGTTCAACCTTTCCGCTTCAATGTATGCCAAAGGGGACTCTATAAATACTTCAACCACTTGAATTTTCATAACTTTACATCTTCTTCATACCTTCAATTTTACTAAGTGCTTTCCATTCTCATCTTCAATCTGCGTTTGCTTCTTCGTCTTCCTTCTCCAAAACCCAATTATAATTATGGAAAAAACTTCCAAAACGGTACCACAAAAGGATGGAGCCGCTTATTCATCACGCCCGTCTGGAAAGTCGAAAACTCCTCCTACCATCGAGCAATGCATCCCTGGACCTTTTAACACCATCTCCGATTTCACAATTGAAAAACCCCCTTCTACACCGGGCCGATGTGAGCCCATGTCTTGATATATAAGTGTAGTAACTGATACTAAGAGGGTAAAGTTGGACTGCCGTTGGGGGGAGGCGGCCCGAGTAGAAATCCCTACAGCTGATGAAAACATAGTAACGCATAGGGCTAGCTTTCTCAGTGTATATACATATCCATTTACCTTGGGCCCCGTAGATTCTTCCTCTCCACCAATTGACCCGGTGATTCTTGATTTTTTCCACCAATACCGGGTGACACTCGGTCAGATCTATCCTTCTTTTTGGAGGATTGTATACATGTTTCGACATATTACCAACATGGTCGAGGGAATGAATTTCACCCTTGACCATTTGATCAGATTGTACAGCCCTCGACTCTTCCATGGGGGCCTAATTAATTGGACCGTCAATCCGACAGGGCGTTCCTCGCCTGCATCGATGAGGATAGAGATCAGGGATGGATGAGTCTATTTGTTAAAATAAGAACTTCGGACATCATCCCTGCTGATAGACTGCCGTTCCCCGAGGAATGGAATATGAAATGTAAGTACCTGTGAATTGAGTATGTTTTTCCATCTCTTTTTCTTCCGACTGATTTTCTTCTAATTATGCAGCCACTTTTTGGTTTCCCGGCGCGGTTCAGGACCTTCCAGGGTGGATCAAACTTTTAGACTCCACTTTTCCATACGAAAAACGTGTATGGCGTGAGCTGGCTAAAACTCGGTGGCAGGCTAAGAACCATGGTATGCTCTTGTTGTTACTGTTTTCTCATTCTTTGTAAGTGCTTTTGACGGTGGTGTTTTTTGACATAACACGCTTGTGCATGCCTTGGTGAAGGTGTGTTGATGAGAACGCCCCCACCTGGTGAGGAAGAGGCTCCAAAGACCACCAAGAACAGGAAAAGGAAGAAAGAGTCCTCGACGGAGTCTCCGAAATCAAAAAGGGCAAAAACTCGGAAGCCCAAAACTGATGCCACAGTCTAATCCTTGACAGCCGCTGAGAGCCTGCGGATCGAGGAAGAGAGTTATGATACCTGCCCTTTGGTACAAAGGGCAAAGTGAAGCGCTGATACTTCGAAAGCTATTGGGCGGTCGTCTGCTGAGTTGGAGGCGGCCGATGCGAACCCGCCCTGTGTTGAGAAGACCCTTGACGAGGGTTCAAATGCAGTCTCCGAGACGCTCATCGGACATGGAACAGTCCATGTTGATGAGATTGGAGGGCTTGCTACTGGAGCTTTCCATGGTCGGGAAGAAGCCTCGATGGAGGCTGACATTGCTGGTGGACTTCACTCGGGCCCGTTATTTTCTCCAGGGCAGATACAAGATGCTCAAGTCAGGAACGTTCCTGGTTTGGAGACCTATCGTAGAAAGGATGATGCGTTCAGAGACTATTTTGAAGGGGTAGAGGAGGAGACCGACGTTGATGCCCCCGTTGACCTCGAGGAGGCCGAGAGGCTCCAAAAGCAGGTGATATTCTTGAAGTAATGCGTTGTTCTTCAACTTTCTATTCTTGATTTCTAATGTTCTTCCTCTGTGTTGTAGGTTAAGAAGATGTATGACCAAGCCTTCTCCAAAATGCAAGATGAGTTGACTCATCGTGGAGGGGAGCTTGAGAAGCTCATGTCGGAGTCTGTCGAGCTGGAGGCTCTGTGTTCCCGAAAAGAGGAGGAATTTATCAACCTTCGGGCAGGCACGAAGAGTGCGCTTCGATAGAGGGCGACCTTCTCGAGCAGGTATTCTGGTATTCAAAAATCTGTCTTTAATTGCAATACTTGGCGCTGATAGACTTATTTTCTATGCTTTTCAGATTAGGCAGAAGGATGCGCTGGTGGAGAAGCTCTGAGAGGATGTTGTGGCCAGGGATGCCGAAATCCTTGAGCTGGCTCGGCTCAATGATGTCGCAACTTCGGAGAGGGATGCGCTTCGGGGGAAGCTATTGTCGACTCAAGAACTTCTTCGAAATGCTCGGGAGGAGGCTGCTGCACTATCTGCAGCCAGGTCCGAGGCTGATGAGTTTGTCTCCTCATACAAGAGGGATGTTGCTACTGAGAATGACCGGGCCAGGTAGATATCTGAGAAGGCCGAGCTAAAACTGGCTTGGGCAGTTGCTCATGCCCGCACACAAGCCAGGAGGAAAACCCTCGAGGAAGTGAGCACTAAGGGCGTCGATCTCTCTGCGGAGATGGAAGAATCCAGGGCCCTGGAGGAGGAATCAGCAATGCCGACTACATCAGATGAGGGCTCCGAAAGCGGCTCGAATAGCAGCGAAGGAGAAGAGTAGATTCTCCTTCTTTTTGGTTTTTTCCTTTTCTGTATATGGGATCCTCGGGGGAATTTTTGTAGAAAACACTCTTATAAATGCATTTTTTGATATAAAATATCTTTTGTTATATATCTCCCAAACTTTGTCCCGCAACGCTTATGAAAAAATTAACTTTCATGCTTCGATTCTTAGCTCTTCGGAACTCGTACTTGCAATAGTAGATCCCCTCGAGATTGGACACCTTCTCGAGGTTAGGTCTACATGGGAGATTCGATCCCTCAAATGCTATGTGACAGTGTCATTTATGTGACATGACCGTGAACTGACCGAGGTGGCCCCACCGGTACACTTCCCCAAATGTTGTGACAACTCTGTCAGAATTAAATGGCTTTCAAAGTAGTTGGATAGCCATCGCTTGATCTATATATATTCTTGCATCCTCTTCATTCTAAGTCTTGCATCTTTAAGAAACTTAGCTTTCCTTTCAACATTCTCTTCCCTTTCTCATCTTTGCGAAACTGTTTTCATTTCTTCCTCTTTACCTCTGCTTGAGTAGTTATGGCTGTCATGCCCGAATCCGTTCATCAATAATAAGGAAGTTTTTCCTATGCATCTTGCCCATCCGGTGGTACACTGCCGACGTATGGTGAGTTGACCTCGATCTGCTTTGCTTTGATGAAACTTTTGCACTAGAGAAACCCTTCAACGCCCCGGGCCATCGAGAGCATGCATCGAGGTTCATCCGATCGATAGAAGAAAACTGCCTCGAGGCCGTAAGGAGAGACTGCGGCTGGGGAGAAAATGTGATGCTGCAGATACCTTCTCGAGAATAGAACATTATGACCTATGTGGAGGGATTCTTGACCGTGTGTAGTACCCGTTCATATTGGGACCCCTCGACCGCCTTGTGCTCGAAATCTGCAAGAGGTACCAAGTCACCCTGGCTCAGATCCATCCCTCTTTTTGGCAGATAGTGTTGATGATGAGGTACTTTACCAAAAAGTCTAATCTCAAGTTTACCCTTAGCCACCTCATTAGACTGTATCGACCCAGCATTGTCGGGGCCTGATTGAGCTACGACACCGATCTACAAGGCCTTTTATTGCCAGTGACGACGAGGACCGGAATCGAGGATGGATGAGTCAGTTTGTCTAAGTGAGGACCACCGATATTATTCCTGCAGAGTTCCTGTCGCTTCTCGAGAAGTGGAACTTCAAACGTAAGCTACGACGTACCTTAGTGACTTTGCTTTGGTTGGCCTATAAGAATGTTTCTTTCTTTTTCTCAGTGGTTCCGTGAATGCCGGAAGAGATCCCCGACCTTGCGTACTGAACTCGGAGGCTGGCAGCTTCGTCAACCTATGATGAACGCAAGTGGCGAGATCTGTCGAAGGGAAAATGGGAAACAAAGCACCACGGTATGAGCCGTCTGATCGCCCTTTCGAGAATATTTCCTTTTATGTGTACTAACTTTGCTGCCACAGGTGTTGGTCGATTCTCGGAAGTGAGACTGTGCCCCTTTGAGGAGAGGGAAAGGCCGTATGCTTCGGGTCCGAGGGAGGATAATAAGCGGAAAAGGTCTTCGATGGATGAAGACATTCTCACGGAGGTGGGGCCTGCCTAGATACACAAAGGAGATGTCGCTGTTGAAGAAGACTTCATATATGTTGGTTATTCCGTGGACGTCATCTCCCCTCGGTGGGATGATTCTTTGTCCACGGCTCGAGCCAGGGGGCCTCCCGAGGTTTCCAATTTTGCTAGGCCTGAGACCTCTAGTTTTGAGAGAGAGGTTCCTCGAGACGGAAGGACCAAGGGTCCTCTACCATCATCTGCTTCTTCCCTCGAAGGTACTTCGAGGGACGCTCGGGGGCAGGGGCAGCCCGAGCCAAGTGGGGTTTTGAGTGGTCATGCCCCTACCGAGAGTGGTTCAACTGGGACTGATGGAGCGTGACTAGTAGATGCACGCTCAACTTTTGAGGAGGCTCAACGGATTTTTTCTGAGGTGAGTTATGATCGTCCTTGTTGGCCTTTTATCTATGAATCTTCATTCTTTGATATGAAGTTTATTTTTCGTAGGTTTTTGATAAGCTCAAGTTCGAGCTACTTCATTGTAAGACAAGGTTGCGGGAAGCTTCGGGCAAGGAAAAATCTCTCAAGATTCTTTGAAATAAGAAGACGAAAGAGATGATACATCTTCGGTTAGAGATGCATCGAAGACGAAACTTGGAAGGCAATTTGAGCGTCAAGTAACCCTTATCCTGAATGAGTATATGCTCATTTCCCGCTTTTGGAAACTAATATTTCGGTGCTTCAATTGCAGAGAAAAATGGAAATGCTAGAACGACTTTAGGGCGAGGTCGGGAAAGTGAATTTCGAATGCCATGCGTTGAAGGTGCATATAGGCATTCATGTTGCGGCCCAAAGGAATGCCTTGGCCAAGGCTTCTGCTCTCGAGGTGCAACTTTGCAACGCTCGAGAAAGTAGCTCGATTAAGACGAGCATGATTGCCAAGCTCGAGAAAGATCTCTTGAATATGAAGGCCGAGGTCGTGGACGCCCGGGCTGAAGTTGAAGAAGTTCGAGCGAAGGCCGATAAGAAAGTGGTAATTTATTTAAAAGATGTTGTCGATGCTCGGGCTGAGCTGAGAGGAGATTTTAACAGAGAGAGGAGGGGCAATGAGTATGCCCTATGTAGATCTCGGAGGGAGACCCTCGAAGAGATACATGCTAGGGGTTTTGACCTCTCGGAAGAGATAAAACAGGCCGAGGCATACAAGATCGATGCTAAATTTTTCCTTTCCTCTTGAGCTGATGCTGATATTCGAAGGCCATCGTGGGAGGTGGTCCGAGAGTGGACTAGATTTTCTTCTTTGTTTTTTGCATAAGACTCCTGTGGGAGCATTGCAAATATGTATTTGTAATACACACACATATATATATATAAGAAAGATTCTTTGGTTTCTTTGTTTTTATTGTCGATAGTTAGTCTGATGAATTGGACTTTGAGATGAAACCCTTGGGGTTATAAATTGGCCCTGAGGCTTTTTAAGCTGGCGACACGGGCTCTTACGTGTTAGGTTGGTACGACTTTTGGTATAGCTGGCGACTTAGGCTCTTATGAATTTGGCCTTGAGGCACTTTTAGTTAACTGTTTCGGGCTCAGTCTCCGAGTCAGGTTTCGACTCGAGCTCAACGACCCTCAGATTTTCAAATCGGCCCTAAGGCGCTTTGGGTCGATACGTCCTGCTGGCGACTTGGGCTTTTACGCGTTAGGTCGGTACGACCTTCGGTGTAGTTGGCGACTTGGGCTCTTACACATTTGGCCCTGAGGCGCTTTACTTAACCATTTCGGGCTTAGTCTCTGAGTCGGGTTTCGATGCAAGCTCAACGGTCCTCAGGTTTTCAAATCGGCCCTGAGGCACCTTGGGTTGGTACGACCTGTAGCTGGCGACTTGAGCTCTTACGCGTTAGGTCGGAACGACCTTCGATGTAGCTGGTGACTTGGGCTCTTACGCATTTGGCCCTGAGGTGCTTTAGTTAACCATTTTAGGCTTAGTCTCTGAGTCGGGTTTCGATTCGAGCTCAACGGCCCTTAGGTTTTCAAATCGGACCTGAGGTGCTTTGGGTTGGTACGACATATAGCTGGCGACTTGGTCTCTTGCGCGTTAGGTCGGTACGACTAGCTGGCGACTTGGTCTCTTACGCTTTAGGTCGGTACGACCTTTGATGTAGCTGACGACTTGGGCTCTTACGCTTTAGGTCGACACGACCTTTAACCGGTTCTTTTCGAAGTGTTTCGAAGTAATTGGAGGCTTGTGATTTTGTGGCAATAGTCGGACGTCTCCGAGTCGTGTTAGTTTGGCCGGAGCCTTATGACGGTGGTCATTGTATTTGGCTGTAGCCTTTTAGTCCCCGAGTAAGATAGTCACAACGTCGATATCGAGGGTATGCTTTTTAGGGGTCTTACAAGTTCGATATATAGCCTTGACTTTGATATGGGGATTATGCCTTTTAAGGTCTTATAAATTTTTACATGCCTTGCTTGAGGTCTTACAGTTTCGATGTTGCCTCATGGAGGGCTGATGAGTTTGAAGTTGCCGGCCCTGAGGTCTTACGGCTTCGAGTTAGATAACTTGATGAGCTGACAGTCGAGGACAGTCCCTGAGTCGGAGTTGATATTGCCTCGTGGAGGGCTTATGAGCTCGAAGTTGCCGGCCCTGAGGTCTTATGGCTTCGAGTTTTTGGTGATTCTATGGAGTGACTGTCGAGGACAGTTCGTGAGCGGTCAATAAATTTTTGGCTCTGGGGTCGTTTCTTGTGAAAATAGCAAACTTCTTTGATTCGCGAAGTGTTTTGATGATAAAAGGTTCTTCTCTGATTACTTGGTACAAGTATACATGTTTTACTATCGAGGGTTCGATTATACTATGTGGAGACGGTTCATTCGACTGTTTGGTCCTGTACATTGTTCTCCTATCGAGACCCTCTTTGGCATATTTCGGTGATCTACGGGGGGGATGCCACTCAGTATTTGAGGTTGATCGAAGGGAAGCCTTGAATACTTCGTGAGTTTTCCTTAGGTAGCATATAGATGTTGCCTCATTAAAAACCTCGTCGGTAAAACCCATTTGGGATAAAATTCGACGTGAGGAAAAAATAACGCAACACATGCTTTAAAAGCTAAGGCCTTCGAGCTGGAAGGTTCTTTGATTTCTTCCAATCGAACACCTGCACATAGGTTAGTGTAAAGTGTAAAGGAAAGAGGAAGAGGGTTGTACCTTGTGGCGGCGTTCAAGCCTTGATATTCTTTGGTTATCTGTTCTGAGGACGCGACACGGTCCTTTATTTGTTCCTACGAGGATGTAGTTTGTGATTGTTACTCGGCTGTTTGCTTGTTTATTGGGTCATTCGATGTAGAAGGTGTCGGTGCCATATCGTGTACTGCCAACATTTATTTTGTTGTGTGCTGCTCTCTGTATATTGTTTTTACTCCATCCTTCGTAGGAAACTTCATCATTTGATGAAGGGTTGACGGTACCACCCTTATATTGTGAATCCATGGCCTTCCAAGAAATGCATTGTATCTCATGTCACCTACGATGACATGAAACTTAGTATCTTGAATTGTATCGGCCACGTTGACTGGGAGGATGATTTCCCCTTTTGTTGTCTCGCTTGCCATGTTGAATCCGTTGAGGACTCGAGAGGCGGGCATGACCTAGTCGAGCAACCCGAGTTTCTCTACTACCCTCAACCGAATTATGTTCGCCGAGCTTCTGGATCCACGAGCACACGTTTAATTTGAAATTTATTCAAAAGAAAAGAAATTACCATTGCGTCATTATGAGGTTGAGACAAGGTCTCGATGTCCTCTTTGCTGAATGAAAGGGTGTCTTTGGGTATGTAGCTCCGAGTTTGCTTTTCCCTGGTGATGGATACCTTTGTTTGCTTAAAAATGGGTCCCTGAGGGACGTCGACTCCACCAATAACCATGTGGATGACGGGTCATGGTTCTTCTGTTTCATTTTTCTTGTTTGCCTCTCTTTCCCGAAAATGGTTTTTAGCTCGGTCGCTGAGGAACTCTCGAAGGTGCCCTTTGATGATTAGTCGGGCCACCTCTTTTCGAAGTTGTCTGCAATCCTCGGTCCTATGACCTTGGGTATCGTGATTTTACTTATAGCTGAGACGATGTCTGAAACATCGATGTTGAAGTTGTACTCAGATAATCAAGGTGCCTCTACCAGCCCTGTATGCCTGTCGAACCCCGCTTTGCTCACAAGTCCCAGAGGATTCTATCTTCGGTTCGTCCTTTGGTCATTTTGAGGTATGTTACGCCTCGGGACATTTCTCTGATTTTCCATGTACGGTTGATACCTTTCTTTGTTTGGACTTGGCTCTCTTTCCGGAAGCCTCGATTCCTTTGCCAAGACCCTGCTAGGATACACCGAGCCCGAGGGGGGCTTCCATTTGGTCGTCCTAGACCTTGATCTTCCATTGATACCTGTTGTGCACATCCGCCTATTAAATTCTGCTTCAACTGCTTCGAGGCTATCGAGCTTCGTTCATTCAAGACCTGAGTGAAGGCTTGTACCGCCCAATCGTTGGAGACCGGTGGCAATTCCATTCGTTCCAATTGAAAGCGGGACACGAACTCCCTTAACATCTCATTCTCCCTTTGCTTAATTTTGAAGACATCAGATTTCCTTGTAGCGACCTTGATGGCACCAACATGTGCCTTCACAAAGGAGTCCGCCATCATGGCAAATGAGTATATCGAGTTCGGGGGCAGGTTATGATACCACACATGGCCCCTATGGATAGTGTTTCTCCAAATTTTTTCAATTGGACGGATTCAATCTCGTCATCTCTTAGGTCGTTCCCTTTCAAAGCACAAGTGTAGGCAGTAATGTGCTCGTTGGGGTTCGAGGTCCCGTTGCATTTTGGGAGATCGGGCATTCTTAATTTCTTCGGGATGGGAATCGGAACTGCACTTGATGGGAACAAATTTTGCACGAACTTTTTTTTAATCTACACCCTTCAGAATTGGGGGTGCGCCCGGGATCTTACCGACCCTCGAGTTATAGGTCATTTTTTTATCGTTAGCTTCTATCTTCTTTTCGCCAGATTCAATCCTCTTTGCGAGGTCTTCGAGCATATTCATAATGACGGGGTCGACTGCTGACCCATTATTTCTCGACCTTTCTGGTGCCTGTTCAACTAGAGGAGCCGTTTCTGGTGGTGTTGTGCTTGGGGTTCTCTGATGGCTTTGTCGCTGAGCAATAGCCACCTGTTGTGCCTGCAACATCTCAAAAATGACATGAAGGCTAACTTCCCTTTCCCTTTGAGCAGGGGCTCTCTGTGCTTCACGCTGGTATCCTTCACACACACTTCCGTCTGTGTGAGAGCTCACATCGACATGTTGAGCATTGCGTGAGCCTTCATCGACAGGAATTTGCACTGGTGCCCCTTCAGGGTTTTGCGGTGGCATACCGACAGCTGGAGCAGCTGCGCCATTCTCTTCGTTATCCTCAGGACCGTTGTTTTCATGTGTGTTTACTGAGTTAGACATTTTCTGACCTGGAATTGAATATTCTTGGACAAGAAAAAGTGTAAAGAATAACTTGTGTTTTTAGAAAACCAGCACTAAAACAATCACTATTATTTTTAGCCGCACGATGGGCGCCAAACTGTTTACCATGAAAATGGTAATTATAATTATATTTGATTTTGTGGTTCTAAAAATACGTGATCTATTTTAATACCAGTTGTTTAGGTAATAGATGCTAAGTGAGCAGTGGGAAAACGAAAGAGAGCAAAGGGAAATGAGATTATGCAAACCGAGCAGTGGAGAGTCTGGTCTTGAGGTCGGCTGGAGTGGGCCTCGAGATCGAGCTTAAGACCTTTATAATGGGCAGTCAAGAACGATATAACAATATTGAAGGCCTCGTAAATGGCCTATTTATGATCAATGACGAGTAATAAAATGAAGAACATTTAATGAACACAATAAATGAAAGACTATCAATCAATGAAACGATTATTGAGAATGTTTGGGTTAGAGAGCAGAGAATGTTCTTGTTCTTGTATATTGAATATCATGTCTGTTACAAAGTGATAAGGGTCCCCTTTATACATAAGGGGGAATCCCAACATAGTACATGTGTAATTAAAGCAAAGAGAGATGATTGGCACAATCATTTAATGCCACGATACAAACTTGTACTATTTTGTGTACTTTGTCAGCTTTAACCACGTGCCTTTCGGGGTTTTCCCATCTTTCTACGTTGGTCTTTGATTTGCACTGCCGCGAGGTCGAGGACCTTTGATATGAACCCTCGATGCCAAAACTCGAGCCTTCGATCCTTCTAAGCGCCGTAATAACTGTAAAATTGAGCTCTCCGATTTTAGCCGTATACAAGTAGAATCACCAAGTTCAAAAGTGTTATTACAATACACCACCATAATGAAGAAGTAAATGTTCTTTCCAGCTAAATAACAAAAACACGCAGCCCTCGCAACTGTCCGAAAATTGTTACATTTTTCTTTGTAAAACCCAACAAGTGGACATGAAAAGGAAACGTGTACACCAAAATTATCCCTACCTGGTAAAAGTAGAGAGGCTGCACTCAACTCAATGATGATTTCATTATCTAAACTAATTCGATACAATTTGTCTGTAAATTGTACCTAGTTTGTTAATCGTTCTTTTTAAAACAAAGACCATACAATTTCCTAAAGTAATATATTCAGCCTCCAGAATCAAACTCAAAATGTCGAACATCATGGAAGCGTCCTTAAAAAAGTAACTGCCCACTGTTTAGTTGGAAATAAAGTCGCAGTTGTGCCCTCATCATAAGTAGGCCAGTCAGCATATATTGGAACAAAACATTTTTAGGAATGAAAAAAATCAGGTGTTATGCGGAAGCTAGCAAAACAAATCTTGAACGACGATAAATCAGACAACAAAAGAGACACAAATATTTAATGTGGTTCGACCAATTGACCTACGTCCACGGCGGAGATGAGAAATCCACTATAATAAAAGAGAGTACAAAATATTGAGAGAACAACCTCATAAAGAGCCAAACCACTACTAGAAATTCACTAATTAGCGACCACAAAAAATGACTAAAGTTGGTCTCTTATCTCAATATACCGACCAAAACGTGTCCAAACACGCTTGGTCGATATATTGGTGGTCATTTTACCTTAGCGAGCAAAGCTGGTCACTAAGGTAAAAGGACCAAATGTTCAGTGTAAATATAATAGCGTCGGTATAATATGTTAATAATATAAATTTACCGACCAAAGTTGGTCTGTATATATAAATTACGAAATTTTTTTAATTATTATAATTTAAAAAGTAGCGACCAACGTTGGTCTATAAATTAAAATATATATTATTTTAAAAAATATATATTTAACAATCTGGGTTCATAAGCAACCAACTTTGGTCGCTTAATTTTAATTTTTTAATTTTTTTTTAATATAAGTGATCAAGGTTGGTCGCTAATTTCCAGGATTGTTTTTTTAATATAGTAACGACCCACTTTGGTCGCTTATATCAAAATCTAGGTTCATTAGCGACCAAAGTTGGTCGCCAATATTTAATTTTTTAATTTTTTTTAGATAAAAGCGACCAACCTTGGTCGCTAATTTCCAGATTTTTTTTATAGGTAAGCGACCAACTTTGGTTGCTTTTCTGGGTAATAATTTTTGCATAAAATGCATGTTTTAGCAGTTACACCACCTGCCAGCATACCAAAATTCCTAAATAACAATATTCAATACATACAATAAAATTTCAATACCAAAATCTCCACAACAACCCAACAAAAACACAACAACAACAACAACACAACAACAACAACAACAACAACAACAACAACAACAACAACAACAACAACAACAACAATAACACAACAACAACAACAACAACACAATTCAAAAAACACAATAAAACCAAAAAATTAAAGTTCAATAGAACTAACAAATTAAACTAACAATACTAAGTTAACGCTTATTACAACTAGTTCAAAACCGGTTCTATTTGTCTAGTTCAATGTATATAAAAGTCAAGGAGTGTTTTGTACAACATCATTATCATCATCGTCGTTTTGAGCTCTAGCGCGTTGTTCAACGGTTTGAAGTTGTGAGCAGCTCCATTTCAGGTATTATGACTTGTAGGTGTGGTCGAAATTGAATTTCGGAAAGTTTAGAGTTGATTTGGAAAGAAAATTCTCATTTCAGAAGCCTTAAGTTGGAGAAATTGACTAAGATTGGAATTTTGAGTAAACGAACTCCGAATCAGGATTTGAAGATTCCTGCAGGTTCGTATAATGATTTCAGACTCGGGTGTCCGGATCGTGCTTTGGATAACCCGGGAGCATTTCAGCGCATATTGTGGAAGTCAGCATTTTAGAAGAAATTTCCTAAGTTTGACTTGTAGCGCATTTCAATGATATTGATGTCCGTTTGGGATTCCAAGACTGGGAATAGCTCCATATGGTGATTCTGGAGTTGGGAGTGCGATCGGAAGTGAACTCGGATGTCCGTAGGTCATTTTGAAGTCATTTGGCTAAAGAGAGAAATTTGAAGGTTTTTGAGAAATCCGACCGGAAGTGGAAATTTTGATATCAGGGTTGGAATGCGATTCCGGAATTTGGACCAGGTCTGTAATGTCGAATATGACTTGTATGCAAAATTTGAGGTCAATCGGACGTGATTTGATAGGTTGCGGCATCGGATGTAGAAGTTGGAAATTTCTAAGTTCATAAAGTTTGAATTTTAGTGCGATTCGTGATTTCGGCGTTGTATGATGTTTCGATGCTCGACTAAGTTCGAATGAGGTATTAGGACTGGTTGGTAGGTTCCGTTGAGGTCCCGGGGGCCTCGGGCGTGTTTCGAATGCTCAACGGGTCGATTCGTGCCTTGTGAGGATTGTTGGTTTTTCTGGTGTGAGAGCAGCAGATATTTACACAATGCGATCGCATGAGAGGGTCCGCGATCGCACAGTGCAATTTGGGAGGCTGCTGAATTTTGGCTTATGCGATCACAGGTAAGTGTATGCAATCGCACAGTGCAATTTGGGAGACTGCTGGATTTTGGTCTATGCGATCGCAAGTAAGTGTATGCGATCGCACAGAGGGAAAAAATGAGGCTTCAGGCTTATGGCTTGTGCGATCGCGAGGTTAAATGTGCGATCGCAAAGTGTATGTTTAGAGGCTTCTGGGAATTTGCCTATGCGATCGCGAGGTTAAATGTGCGATCACACAGTGTATGTTTAGAGGCTTCTGGGAATTTGCCTATGCGATCACGGCTATAGGAATGTGATCGCATAGAGGGTTGGTCTGGGCAGTGAACTATTTTAAAACGGGATTTTGGCCATTTCCTCATTCTTTCTCATGGTTGGGGCGATTTTGGAGGATTTCAAAGGGTGATTTTCATCAAGCATCAATAGGTAAGTGATTCATTCTCATCTCAAGTTAAATACAAGGTATATGCATGGATTAAAACATGAAAATTGTATAAAAATTGGGGTTTTTGGAGGAAAAACCTAGAAATTTTATTTTGGATTTCTACCACGAATTTGAGCATGGAATTTAGAGTAAATTTTATATTTGAGCTAGTAAGGCTATGGGTAGAGTATATATTCGAGAAATTTCGAAATCCGAGCACGTGGGCCCGAGGGCATTTTGGTCAATTCACTGAGCGGAGTTGGGAAATTATATAATTTGAATTGTTGCAAATATTAGAGTATATTTTCATTGGTTTGTAGTTATTTGGATAGTTTTGGGGCGTTGTGCGTCCATTGGAGTCGTCGGAAGGGATTGGAAGCCGGTTATGGACTTTCGGAGCGAGGTAAGTCTCCTTTCTAACTTTGTGAGGGGGAATTGTCTCCCTAGGTGAACTAATTAAGTATGTGCTATTATCTCCGGGGGCTACGTACGCACGAGGTGACAGGAGTCCGTGCGTAGCTACTATTATGCCATGTCCGGGTAGTCTAGGACCCACTAGCATGTTTTACTTGTTGTACTGGTGACCTTGTCAATAAAATATCATGTGATGCTTTCAATTAGTATCTAAATCTCTGATAAGGATAGAGTTTACTTTTCTTAATCACCTAGAAGGAGAATTGATTCTTCCTTGGATAATTGTGTTTCGGATAAACCTATCGAGTTCGGAACCCTGTAGAAATTGGCAAGTAAATCTCCAGAAAAGTTTAAATATTATACTCATGTTTATTAAAAGGAGAATTTTATCACTTCATTGAACAACTATTTTCCTGATAAAAATATGGTTTACTGGTGTGAATATGTGTAACTTTGGGTGCCTGAGTCGCATGTATGATTCGCGAGCAAGATAACCCTGTAGTTATGTATATTCATATGCGCACTTGAGTCGCAGGTATGATTCGTGAGTAGGTTAGACTTCTTATTATTATGTTGATCGCATCGCATGATTTATTCGCGAGCGGGGAAAATAGATGCATCTATGGTTCGGGCCGTTCGACCCTCGGCAGTGCACAGTTTATGTTTATGTTGGTTCGGGCCGTCGACCCTCGGCATTGCTTGCGCATGATATTTACTACGTATTTGTTGTGATTTGTACATGTTTATCGGCCTAAGGAAGTTTTAATGGCCAGTCATGAGGAAGGAGAATTTATGTATAAAATGTGAAATAAGTCTGATGTTTCTTATCCGGGATTATGATTTAAATTGTCAACTGAAATGACGAAGATTTAAAGTGTTAAATGTGAAAGGAGTTGATATTATTTATTCCTGATTTTAATAAATTGTCTATGACATTCATGCTTAGTGTCTCACTTGAATATAATAAATTGACCTCTAGCAAGTGTCTAATTCGACCTCTCGTCACTACCTCTCTGAGGTTAGGCGGGCGACTTACTGAGTACACGTTGCTACACTTGTTGTGCATTTTCATTGCATAGGTACTTTCGTAGCGACGTAGCTGGTCTGGAGACTTAGGCGAGCTGCATCATCTGGGAGGCGATCCGCAACTGACAGAGTCTCCCTCATATTGTATTTATTTCCATTTTAAATTCCTTGTCCAATTTGTATTTCAGAGTATTTGTGAAATTCTTAGAATTTGCTCATGTACTTGTGTCATCAGGTTCTGGGATGTGTTTGGGATTTAACTGAATAAATGGAATAGTTATATGTCGTATTTATTTGATAAATTTTTATTCGTTTTCATGACTTGTAAGTGAAAGGTAACAATTTTCGGAAAAAAAGAAGAAGTTAAAACAGGAAATTATATCAACTAATTAAAGATTGGCTTGCCTGACGGTGGTGTCCAGCGCCATCATGACCTTAATAGATTTCGGATCGTGACAGAGCCTCCCGCAATCCCTGCCAATTAGGATAATTCCTATTGTACATCCAAGTACGATGTTCCATCTATACAAATAAAACAAGAACAAATTAATTTAGTTAATTCATATCCTAATCTTTTTTTAGTTAATTAATTTCATATCCTAAAATTTCAATTCATATCCTAAAATTTCAATTTATAAACTAAAATTTTAATTTATAAACTAAAAGTTCAATTTATAAACTAAAAGTTCAATTCATAAACTAAAAGTTCAATTCATATCCAAAAAGTTCAATTCATACACAAAAATTTTAATTCATACACAAAAATTTAAATTCATATCCAAATGGTTCAATTCATAAATTAAAAGTTCAAATCATATCCTAAAATTACAATTTATGAACTAAAAGTCCAATTCATAAACTAAAATTCCAATACATAAACTAAAAGTCCAATTCATATCCTAAAATTTCAATTTATAAACTAAAATTTCAATTCATAAACTAAAAGTTCAATTCATATCCTAAAGATTCAATTCAATATCCTAAAATTTTAATTCATATCCTGAAATTTCAATTTATAAACTAAAAGTTCAATTCATGAACTAAAAGATCAATTCATATCCAAAAAGTCAATTCATACACAAAAATTTCAATTCATATCCAAAAATAACCAGGGTCAGGTTCTTTTAGGGATTAATATACTTGTAAATTGATTCCTAAAGGTATCAATCCCTAAAATAACCCGATTGTAACGACCCGACCGGTCGTTTGTGTTATCGGACCCCGTTCCCCTAAATGAAACCTCCCATAGCGGCTTATTATGATTTATGACTTTCGGGAGACTGATGGTCCGGGATTCGGAGGGGTTTAGAGTGCTATAGGAACATTTGGTTCCTTAAGGTTGGCCTTTAAGGCCAAGTTTGACTTCGGTCAACATTTTTAGTAAACGACCTCGGTATCGAGTTTCGACGATTCCGGTAGATTCGTATGATGATTCCGGACCTGGGCGTATGTTCGGAATGGGTTTCTGATGACCCAGGAGCGTTTCGGCGCCCAATATTGAAATAAGAGTTCCTTAAGTTCCTAATATGGTTTGGGACGTGTTTTTGCGATATCGAGGTCCGAACGGAATTCTGAGACCGGGAATAGTTCCGTTATGTAATTTATGACTTGCCTGTAAAATTTGGTGTCATTCCGAGTAGTATATGTCGTTTCGGCGCGTTGTTAGCAAAGTCTAGAAAACTTAAAGTTCCTAAGTTTGGTTCTAGGGGTTTTGAGGTGTAATTTTGAGTTTTAGCATTTTTTTGGGTGTTCTGAAGGCTCGATAGAGTCCGTATTATGATTTGGTACTCATTGGTATATTTGGACGGGGGCTCGGGGGGCCCAGGAGCCTCCCGGACACCACACGAGGCCAAAAACCAGATGCATTAGCTGCTGGTGCACCTGTTCTGGTGTGACCGTAGGTGCGGTTGCCCAGTCGCTGGTGCGGGACAGCTCCTGCGGTCCTAGCCTCGTAGGTGCGACCCCCAGTGATCAGGCCAATTCTCGAAGGTGCGGACAAAATTCCGCAGGTGCGGGCCCAGGCTTCCTAGTCCATTTCCGCAAGTGTGAGCCTTTGCTCTCAGGTACGAGACCGCAGGTGAGAGACCACAGGTGCGGTCCTCGAGCCGCAGGTGTGAAAACGCTGTTCAGACAGTGTGTTTTTATACACGGGAATTAACTCATTTCCCTTATCTTCTTCTTCTTCTTTGGGGGGATTTCCACCATTTTAGAGGGGCAAACGACCTGGTTATTGAAGGTAAGTAAATTCTACTCTAATATTAGCTTCATGCAAGGAATACTAGCTTAAGTAACTACCTAAATTAGTGGAAATTCAAGAATGGGATAGTAACCTAGAGCGTTCGATAATTTGAGAATTTACCCGTNGTGAGTGTTTCCTTCGAGAATTTTTGGAATCCGAGCATGTGGGCCCGGGGTTGGATTTTAGAATTTCTTCAAGAATGGGAAATTTACTAAATGAGTAGGAGAATTTCCATATTTTGAGCATAAATTAATGAATTTGTATAACATTTGGCTAGTTTCCAGTCCTCAGGTGTAGAGTTTGGAGTTTCGGGCGCGTTCTTGGTCCGGGGAGTAGGTTCGACACGAGGTGCATCTCCTTTCTAATCTTGTAAGGGAGAATTGTCGCCATAACTTATTATAAACAATTGCATTTCCTTAATTACGGGGGCTACGCACGCACGAAGTGACGAGAGTCTGTGCGTAGCTACTACTATGTTATGTTAGGTAGTTCTAGGACTCACGAGCATGCTTATATGTGCCTTATATGTATTCCTAAACGTATCTTGAATTGCGTATTATCTTTGATTTGGTATGAGAATATAAGGAAGTTGTAGTCCATGATATATTGCTTAGGTTCTTGCCTTAAAGAATAACCTCTGATAATTCCCTAAAAAGTGATAATTTTATGTATGTATGCGGCACCGCGTCACACGTATGATTCATGAGCGGAATAGCCCTACTATTATATCAACCGCGTCACATGTTCGATTCGCGAACGGGGTAATAGATGCATCTATGGTTCGAGCCGTTCGACCCTCGGCAGTGCACATTTATTTTTTGTGACGTTTCAGCCGTACGTGTCCGGCCTATTATGTGTTGTATGATTCACTGGGAATTTGTTGTAATTGTACAAATTGGTTCATGTTAATAAGGGAATTTAGTACATTATGTGCTAGTGAAATTTGACATGCAAAGGTAAATACAACTATACTTGATGATTTATCTCCTTGTGATTTCTACGACTGTTATGCCTACCTAGTTCCTATTAAATCATGTTATTTAGAAATGTTGACCCTAGTAAGTATCACGTCTACCTCTCGTCACTACCTCTTCGAGGTTAGGCGGGATACTCACTGGGTACATATTTGTTTATGTACTCATGCTGCACTTCTGTACTTAATTGTACAGGTTCTGAGGCTGGTGCATCTGGTTATCAGACCGAATCTCGATTCTGATCTCAGTTGGACCCAACTTAACGGTGAGCTGCTTCTCCTGACGATCCTCGGCGGCACCTTGTAGTTTTCTTTTGCTTATTTCCCGTCTATTCGTTTCAGACAGTGGGATTGTATATTATGTTTTGTATATTCTGTTAGTATGCCCGTAGGACTTGTGACACTAGTTCCTGGCACACACGTAGTTGTTATTTTGGTTTACGGGTCTGTATATATACATATTGGATCATTCCTCATCATGACTGTTTTGATCAAACTGGCTAATTATCCTTGTCAAATCATGTTTTAACTTTTAAAAACTGAGTATATTTTAAAGTGTTTAAACTAATAAGAAGGAACCTTTAGTAAATTAAGAGCCGACTTGCCTGACCCCGCTGTTGGGCTCCATCACGACCTCGGTTAGGATTTTGGGTCGTGACAACATGGTATCAGAGCACTAGGTTCACGTAGGTCTCACAAGTCACGGGCAAACCTAGTAGAGTCTTACGGATTGGTATGGAGACGTCTGTACTTATGTTCGGGAGGCTATAAGGTGTTAGGAAAACCTCTCCTTGTTTTTATTCTATCGTGCAGTCAATGGTTTACTATATTTCATTCTTCTATTCTCTCACAGATGGTGAGGATGCGTACATTCGATGTTCCAGATCCGGGAGGGGCCGCTACCCCCATTGTTCGCGGTCGTGGCAGAGGCCGGGGGAGGGCTCCAGCCCGAGGTAGGGGATGACGGCGTCCCCGAGATATTCCAACCATACCACCAGAGGACCCCACTATAGAGGAGTAGGGTGAGGTGCCCCCAGCAGGTCCTGCTCCAGTAGACTTTATGACGGTGCCAGGATTCCAGGAGATCGTGGGTCGTATGATGCGATGCATGGACACTATGTCCCAGGCTGGTTTATTTCCAGCGGATCCTGCCACATCTCAGGAAGGAGGGGGAGCCCAGACCCCTACTGCCCATGGGTGGAGCCCAGCCAGTAGTAGAAGCACCTGAGCTCAGACCAGCTGCGGACGGAGATCCGCAAAAGTTACTGGATAGATGGACCCGATTGCACCCTCCTATCTTCGAGGGTGAGAAGGGCGAGGATGACCAGGACTTTATTGATAGGTGCAGGGGCAAACTGCACAACATGAGGATACTGGAGTCCCATGTAGTGGACTTCACTACTTTCCAGCTTGAGGGCAGGGCCCGCAGATGGTGGCAGTCCTACATCCTGGGTAGACCAGCAAGTTCCCCTAGCATCACTTGGGAGCAGTTCACTTAGTTGTTCCTGGACAGGTATATTCCACCCTCCGAGAGGGAAGAGCCGCGATATCAGTTTGAGCAGCTGGAGCAGGGGCAGATGTCTGTGATAGACTACAAGGCCAGGTTTTCTGAGTTGTCCCGTCATGCCCTTATGATATTGCCTACTGATGCTGAGAGAGTGTGGAGATTTGTAGCAGGGCTGCACTCAGGTATTAGGGCCAACATGGCCCGAGAGGTGGAGGGCAGACTGGTAGAGGTCGTCCCAGAGGTGGAGGCCAAGCAGGGGGAGCTCTTCCAACCCCTATTCATGCCAGCGGAGGTCAGCCATTCTTGTTCATTCTGGCGGGGCTCAGTATTCCAGTGCTCCAGCTAGATTCTATGTTATCCCGGCCAGATCAGGTGCAGTGGCCTCAGACATCGTGATCACAGGTATTATTACAGTATGTGGTAGAGAGGCATCCGTGTTATTTGATCCAGGATCCACTTATTCCTATGTTTCAGTCTTATTTGCTCATTTTCTGGATGTCCCTCGTGAGCCCTTGGGTTCTCCTATTTATGTGTTCACTCCCTTGGGCGATTCTGTGGTTGTAGACCGGATTTTTCGGTCCTGTGTGATTTCATTTTGTGGATTCGAGACTCGAGCGGATCTCTTATTGCTCGACATAGTTGATTTCGAGATTATTTTGGGCATGGATTGGCTATCTCCTTATCATGCCGTGCTAGATTTCCATGCCAAGACAGTTACTCTAGCCATGCCTGAGTCGCCTAGGATGGAGTGGAGAGGTTCCTCAGTTAGTACAACCAGCCGGGTTATTTCATTCTTGAAGGCTCGACATAATGGTCGAGAAGGGTTGTTTGGCCTATTTTGCTTATGTGCGGGACACCACCGCCGAGTCTCTAACGATTGATTCAGTGCCAGTGGTTCGAGAATTTGCTGATGTATTTCCTTGGGATCTTCCGGGCATGGCTCCGGATGTTGATATTGATTTCTGCATTGACTTAGCTTCAGGCACTCAGCCTTTATCTATTCCTCCGTACCGTATGGCTCCGAAAGAGTTGGAGCAGCATCTTGAGGAGTTGTTAGCTAAGGGGTTCATCAGGCCGAGTGTATCGCCGTGGGGTGATCCAGTTCTATTTGTAAATAAGAAGGATGGGTCTATGAGGATGTGTATTGATTACCGCCAGTTGAAAAAGGTTACCATTAAGAACAAGTATCCTTTGCCACGCATCGATGATTTATTTGACCAGTTGCAGGGTGCTCGGGTGTTTTCTAAGATTGATTTGAGATCAGGTTATCATCAGTTGAGGATTCGGGCTTCAGATGTTCCGAAGACTACTTTTCGTACGAGATATGGCCATTATGAGTTCCTGGTGATGTCCTTTGGTTTGACTAATGCTCCAGCGGCATTCATGGACTTGATGAATAGGGTGTTCAGGCCGTATATTGATTCCTTTGTCATTGTCTTCATTGATGACATTTTGATTTACTCACGTAGCCTGGGGAGCACGAGCAGCATTTGAGAATTGTGCTCCAGACTTTGCGAGAGCAGAAACTATATGCTAAGTTCTCCAAGTGTGAGTTCTGGTTGGATTCTGTGGCATTCTTGGGGCATGTGATATTTGGAGAGGGTATTAAGGTTGATCCTCAGAAGGTTGAGGCGGTTCAGAGTTGGTCGCCTCCTACTTCAGCTACAGAGATCAGGAGCTTCTTGGTCCTAGCAGGCTATTATCGCCGATTTGTGGAGGGGTTATCTTCTATTGCAGCTCCATTGACTATATTGACTCAGAAGAATGCCCCGTTTTGATGGTCTGACGAGTGTGAGGAGAGCTTTCAGAAGCTCAAAACAGCATTGACCTCAGCACCAGTTCTAGTATTGCCCTCCGGTTCTGGGATGTATACAGTATATTGCGACGCTTCACGCATTGGCTTGGGATGTGTATTAATGTAGGAGGGGAGAGTTATTGCTTATGATTCGTGCCAGCAGAAGGTTCATGAGAAGAATTACCCTGTGCACGATTTGGAGTTGGCAGCGATTGTTCATGTTCTTAAGATTTAGAGGCACTACTTGTATGGAGTGTCCTGTGAGGTTTATACAGACCACCGTAGCTTGCAGCACTTGTTCAAGCAGAAGGATCTTAATTTGAGGTAGCGCAGGTGGCTTGAGTTTTTGAAGAATTATGATATCACCATTCTTTATCACCCGGGCAAGGCAAACGTGGTAGCAGATGATTTGAGCAGGAAGGCGGAGAGTATGGGTAGCTTGGCTTATATTGCAGCAGAGGAGAGACCTCTAGACTTGGACATTCAGTCCTTGGCTAATCGCCTAGTGATATTAGACCTTTCAGAGCCTCGTCGAGTTCTTGCACATGTGGTTGCTCGGTCTTCGTTATTGGGGGAGATTAAGGCTCGGCAGTTTGATGATCCGTGTTTGGCTGAGCTACGAGAGACAGTGGTTCAAGGCAGGGCCAAGGAGATTATTATTGGCGAGGATGGTGTTATGAGACTTCAGGGCCGCTTTTGTGTTCCTAAGGTTGGTGGCCTGAGGGAGAGGATTCTAGAGGAGGCACACAATTCTCGGTATTCTGTTCATCCTGGTGCTACGAAGATGTATCGTGATTTGAAGCAGCATTACTGGTGGAGACGAATGAAGAAGGACATTGTGGAGTATGTGGCTAGGTGTCTTAATTTCCAGCAGGTGAAGTATGAGCACCAGAGGCCAGGAGGCCTACTTCAGCAGATGATCATTCCTGAGTGGAAATGGGAGCGCATCACTATGGACTTCGTGGTTGGGTTGCCCCAGAATTTGCGGAAGGTTGACGCGGTTTGGGTCATTACGGATAGATTGACCAAATCGGCGCATTTCATTCCAGTAGCTATTACTTATACTTCTGAGAGGTTGGCCCAGATTTATATTCGGGAGATAGTCCGGTTTCATGGTGTGACGATGTCCATTATATCAGATCGAGGTCCTCAGTTCACCTCGCACTTCTGGAGAGCATTACATAGTGAGATGGCTACCCAGATAGATCTCAGCACAGCATTTCATCCTCAGACTGATGGTCAGTCAGAGCGTACAGTTTAGATATTGGAGGACATGGTCAGGGCATGTGTGATTGACTTCGGAGGCCAGTGGGACCAGTTCTTGCCTTTGGCCGAGTTTGCTTACAATAATAGTTACCAGTCCAGCATTGAGATGGCCCCATTTGAGGCTTTTTATGGTCGGCGATGTCTTTCTCCTATCGAGTGGTTTGATCCTGGAAAGGCTAAGTTATATGGCACCGACCTGGTGAGGGATGCTTTGGAGAAAGTGAAGTTGATTCAGGAGAGGCTACACACAGCACAGTCCAGACAGAAGAGTTACGCAGATTAGAGGGCGCGTGATGTATCATTTATGGAGGGAGATAGGGTCCTATTGAAAGTCTCACCTATGAAGGAAGGGTATTATGAGGTTTGGGAAGGAGGGAAAGATGATCCCGAGGTTTATAGGTCCCTTCGAGGTGTTGAGGCGAGTTGGGGAGGTTGCTTATGAGCTGGCCTTACCTCCCAGTTTATCAGGAGTTCATCCAATTTTTCATGTATCCATGCTCCGGAAGTACCACGTCGATTTCTCCCACGTGGTTGATTTTAGCACTATTCAATTGAATGAGAGGTTGGGCTACGAGGAGGAGCCAGTTGCTATTATTGATAGGAAGGACCGCTAGTTGACGTCCAAGAGAGTTTCTGCTGCAAAGGTCCAGTGGAAGGGCCAACCAGCCGAGGAGGCGACCTAGGAGTCCGAGGAGGACATGCGGAGCAGATATCCACACTTATTCAGCACTCCAGGTATGATTCTAGACCCGTTCGAAGACGAACGTTTGTTTAAGAGGTGGAGAATGTAACGACCCGACTGGTCATTTTGTGTTATCGGACCCCGTTCCCCTAAATAAAACCTCCCATAGCGGCTTATTATGATTTATGACTTGCGGGGGGCTGATGGTCCGGGATTCGGAGGTGTTTAGAGTGCTATAAAAACATTTGGTTCCTTAAGGTTGGCCTTTAAGGCCAAGTTTGACTTCGGTCAACATTTCTAGTAAACGACCTCAGAATCGATTTTCGACGATTTCGGTAGCTTAGTGTGATGATTCCGGACCTGGGCGTATGTTCGGAATGGGTTTCTGATGACCCGGGAGCGTTTCGGCGCCCAATATTGAAATAAGAGTTCCTTAAGTTCCTATTACGGTTTGGGAAGTATCTTTCCTATATCGACGTCCGAACGGAATTCCGAGACCGGGAATAGTTCCGTTATGTCATTTATGACTTGCCTGCAAATTTGGTGTCATTCCGAGTAGTAAAGGTCGTTTCGGCGCGTTGTTAGCAAAGTCTAGAAAACTTAAAGTTCCTAAGTTTGGTTCTAGGGGTTTGAGGTGTGATTTTGAGTTTTAATGTTGTTTTGGGTGTTCCGAAGGCTCGAGCGAGTCCATATTATTATTTGGGACTCATTGGTATATTTTGACGGGGGCTCGAGTGGGCCCAGGTGCCTCCCGGACACCACACGAGGCCAAAAACCAGCTGCATTAGCTACTGGTGCACCTGTTCTGATGTGACCGCAAGTGCGGTTGCCCAATCGCAGGTGCGAGACCGCTCCTACGGTCCCAGCCTCGCAGGTGCGACCCCTAGTGGCCAGGCCAATTCTTATAGGTGCGGACAAAATTCCGCAGGAGCGGAGCCGCAGGTGCGGTCTCCACTCTGCATGTACGGGCCCTGGCTTCCTACTCCATTTTCGCAGGTGCGAGCCTTTGCTCGCAGGTGCGGTCCTCGAGCCGCAGGTGCGAAAGCGCTGTTCAGGCAGTGTGTTTTTACACACGGGAATTAACTCATTTCCCTTATCTTCTTCTTCTTCCTTGGGGCGATTTCCACCATTTTAGAGGGGCAAATGACCTGGTTATTTAAGGTAAGTAAATTCTACTCTAATATTATCTTCACGTATGGAATACTAGCTTAATTAACTACCTAAATTTGAGAATTTACCCGTGAAGTAGCTATGAAATCAAGTAGAAATCATATATTAATGATCCTTAGGCTATGGGTGAGTGTTTCCTTCGTGAATTTTTTGAATCCTAGCATGTGGGCCCGGGGTTGGATTTTAGAATTTCTTCAAGAATGGAAAATTTACTAAATGAGTAGGAGAATTTCCATATTTTTTTAGCATAAATTAATGAATTTGTATAACATTTGTCTAGTTTCGAGTCCTCGGGTTTAGAGTTTGGAGTTTCGAGCGCGTTCTTGGTCCGGGGAGTAGGTTCGACACGAGGTGCATCTCCTTTCTAACCTTGTAAGGGAGAATTGTCCCCATAGGTGATTATAAACAATTGCATGTCCTTAATTGCGGGGGCTATGCACGCACGAAGTGACGAGAGTCCGTGAGTAGCTACTACTATGTTATGTTGGGTAGTTCTAGGACTCACGAGCATGCTTATATGTGCCTTACATGTATTCCTAAATGTATCTTGAATTGCGTATTATCTTTGATTTGGTATGAGAATATTAGGAAGTTGTGGTCCATGATATATTTCTTAGGTTCTTGCCTTAAAGAATAATCTTTGATAATTCCCTAAAAATTAATAATTTTATGGTATGCGGCACCGCGTCACACGTATGATTCATGAGCGGAATAGCCCTACTATTATGTCAATCGCGTCGCATGTTCGATTCGCAAGTGGGGTAATAGATGCATCTATGGTTCGAGTCGTTCGACAGCGACGTTTCAGCTGTATGTGTCCGGCCTATTATGTGTTGTATGATTCACTGGGAATTTGTTGTAGTTGTACAAACTGGTTCATGTTAATAAGGGAATTTAGTACATTATGTGCTAGTGAAATTTGACATGCAAAGGTAAATACAACTATACTTGATGATTTATCTCCTTGTGATTTCTATGACTGTTATGCCTGCCTAGTTCCTATTAAATCATGTTATTTAGAAATGTTGACCCTAGTAAGTATCATGTCTACCTCTCGTCACTACCTTTTCGAGGTTAGGCGGGATACTCACTGAGTACATATTTGTTTATATACTCATGTTGCACTTCTATACTTAATTGCACAGGTTCTGAGGCTGGTGCATCTGGTTATCAGACTGAATCTCGATTCTGATCTCAGTTGGACCCGACTTCACGGTGAGTTGCTTCTCCTGACATCCTCGGCGGCACCTTGGAGTTTTCTTTTGCTTATTTCCCGTCTATTCCTTTCAGACAGTGGGATTGTATATTATGTTTTGTATATTATGTTAGTATGCTTGTAGGACTTGTGACACTAGTTTTTGGTACACACGTAGTTGTTATTTTGGTTTACGGGTCTGTATATATACATATTGGATCATTTTTCATCATGACTGTTTTGATTAAATTGGCTAATTATCCTTGTCAAGTCATGTTTTAACTTTTAAAAATTGAGTATATTTTAAAGTGTTTAAACTAATAAGAAGGAACCTTTAGTAAATTAAGAGTCGGCTTGCCTGACTCTGCAGTTGGGCGCCATCACGACCTCGGTTAGGATTTTGGGTCGTGACACTGACCCTGTTTTCCTAGCTCTTCATGTTCTTATATATATATATACACACACACACACATACACTTCACTGTAATACTATAACGTATATATAACTTGTTTTAGTATATGTTAGTGTGTGTGTATATATATAACACACACACTTCGTGCTACTTTAACTACATATATAGCATGTTATAGTATATGCTATTGTATTCATTATTTGTATTATAATGGAGTTAATGAATTACATTCATTCATCACTAGGTTATAAGTCGATGAATCAATTATAGCAGATTAATTGATATAAGTCGAGACGTTTTGTTTTTAATATTCAACGATGCATCTGAGTAGGTTATAAGTCGATAAATCAATTCGGGTTCTTTTAGGGATTGATATATATATATATATATATATATATATATAACACGCTTCGTTGTACTACTTTAACTACATAT